>VYZV01008222.1:49934-68701 GCA_013401275.1 Pandion haliaetus | reverse complement strand
GGCTTGGCCTTGGCCAGTGGCAGGTCCGTCTTGGAGCCAGCTGGCATTGACTCTATTGGACATGGGGGAAGCTTCTAGCAGTTCTCACAGAAATTACCCTTGTAGCACCTCTGCTACCAAAACCTTGCCAGGCAAACCCAATACGATGACCTCCTCTAAATGTCCCTTTCAACCCAAACTAGTCTATGATTGTATGATTCTATGATATAGCCCAGGCATGTTTTAGCACAGTCAATACCTGCGAGGTGAATGCAATGTCTCAGCCTTTGCAAACCTTTTAAGTTCCTCCACTTGCTCTTGGGAGCACTGCTCAACACGGGCCTAACCGTTCTTTCATTGATGTTAATAGTGCAGGTTAGAGTTGGTGGTGAGATCAAAATGTGTTTGTTGCAAGATTGCACCAGAGAGGTGGTTCCATGACCTGTCGCTTTTTCCAGAGGAAGCTCAGGGCTGGTTGTGCCTGTGGAGACCAGCCTAAAGGGTTAAAGCTACAGTGTTCTAGCCCACACCAAACACCCAGCCTCTAGACATTAACCAAAGTAGCAGTTGTTAGTTTCCCACAGCACACATATGCAGATGAAGTTGCACATTACTGTCTGTCGCTGGGTTTTGCAAAGCTGAGGTGTTCGTGTTCATGGGGTGTGCTGTTCACTTGAGGAATCCAGTAGCAAGAGCAACAAAACAGTAATGGGTTTGAAAAACACCACAAGAAACCCTGTGGTGAATCTGCTGGATCTCCAGGCAAACAAATTCACACTCTTCAGAGGACTTAGTATTAGCTCTAGGGCTAAACCAACCCATTCCCACACTCTTTCTGTTGTCCTAAACCGATGTCCTTCTGATTAGACTAACGTCTCCTCCCCAGGGAGTTCTTTTGTCATAAACATGGTTCCCCATAGGGCTGTCTGTCATCTTGAGGCTGTCTGAATTTGTTTGTCACTTAATAAATTGAGAAATGAGTCAGCTCAGAGTGTTACAAATTGGAAGCTTTCGAGTAGTCCTAGACACTTGTTATTGCCACATGGTTTTCTTTGGGAGTCCTTTTTCCAAGACCAGTATTTGAAAAGAGAGTGAAGCCCTCACAGTGAATATTGCTGGTCTGTAGTGCAGAGAAGTGAAGCAGTACTGCTAGATTAAATTCCCTCAGTCTTGGTGAAAGGGCCCAGGATTTTTCCATGCAATTCTCCAGGCAAAGTTTGGGAACAGCATTTGTATTTGATTCATTCCTGTTATAAGCTGGACTTACAAAGATTCACGCTGAGCTTTAGGGAACCTCTCTGTTTGGAGGTCACCATAACTTCAAATTTTCCATCCAGCCCTTTGCAGTGTTTGAGGCGACATATCTACTGGGTGCAAAATCCTACTGTGCAGGCAAGGAGGGGAACAGAAACTCCTGCTGGGGTCTGGCTGATAGATCTGGTCCTTTTCTGCCAGATGTGTACTTTTCTGTTGATCAAATCAGAAGGAAGTTTTGGAGGAAAAGGAAATGGAGTCAACAAGAGCTTTCCAGCCAGCGGCACGCATGTGGCTCAAGCTCCCTCCTCATCTCTAACTGAGTTCCTGTCCCTACACTGTTTGGGTACAGAGAGGCAGATTGTTCTTGGAGGTGGTCTCAGGACCATGAAAGAGGCCAGGGTATGTTTGGTAATGAACTTCTGTTACTGTCAGATGCTTAAAAAAGCTTGAGCCTGGACCCTTGGAGCTTGAGCCTGGACCTATCCAGACCTGCTCACAGGGTTATTGGAACAATGGTGCAGGTCTCGTGCTGCCACTGCAAAAAACAAATTGGGAAGGGTTCAAAAAGACTTCAAAAAGAATGTTTGGAGGCAGGACAAACCTACCTAAGAGCACTACACTGAGTTTGTTTAACTAAGAAAAGGTTAAGGAGTGACTCAATCACAGTCTCCAATGAATATTCTGATGTTAGAGTATATTTATTTTAACAAATAAAAGAATAACAAGTGCCAACAGCCAGGAGGGGAAAGAGGCAAATTCAGGCTAGTATGAAGTGCAGGAAAGGCTTGTTGGATCCACTTTAACAGTTCTCCATCAGCGAAGTCCTGAAATCAAATCAAGTGTCTGTCTAAGCTGCAGGTTTGACCATCTCCCACAGTAATTCCTGCGTTAAAATAAATGGGTCTTGCCACAACATGGAACGGCAGCAAAAGATAGACTAATCATTATATCCTATCCCTGCCTTGTGTCACGTTACACTGTAAATGATTTGACACAGAGACAATCTCTTTGTTTTGGCTCATATAACACCAGATGTGAAAAGAGCCCTATTCATCAACAGGATCCCAAGATGCTCTTGCAGCAGACATCACGGGGAAAAGTTGTTGCATTGCCAACTTTAGATGGGAGCCTAATTCTCTTCTCCATATATGCGGGCTTAGACATGTCTCAACCAGTCAAAGAAGTATTGTAGATAAAAGCAACAACTCTCGTGTTAGATAGAAAGCAGCTTCTACCCTATGAAGATAAGAAATAGGTTCTTCTTTTTTAACATAAATGCACAACTTTTTAAAGTTGCTTCTAAAAAAAGAGAAACCAATGTCTTTCTTAAGAAAAAGAGGTCTAAGGAGAATATAATGCATCTTTCATCCCTTCCTACACACAGGACACTCATTGCCCCCTCACCAATTGCATTCTCAGACTTCTGGGTAAAGCAGCCTGTGCTGCCAGCCAGGACAGGGCTCTATGACCTGGAGCCACGCATCTTCTCCCCCATTCCTTGAGCAGAAAGCAGCATTTCTCTGCCTGTTTCACAAAAGGGCTGCACAGGCTATTTTAAAAAATCCAAAGATCACTTTTGCCGGTGATGCCATATTTAGGATTGGTCCCTCTGGTCCTGGGCTTTGGGAACAGTGTCTCTGTTGTCTGCTCTGTATTTGTCCAGCTAAGAGTGCAGAGTCCACCATGCACATGCAAAAGAGCAACAGCCAGCGGGATATATTCTCTTGCCCACCACAAAGGCAGCATCACTCACCTGGATTTGTTCAGTCCACAGGCTGGTCTGGGAGCCAGATGCTTGAATTTCCTGGGCTGCGACTGTCCCAGCCTGCATGCACATGGCACAAGGACTTGTTCAAAGGTTGCCTTAAGTTTTTCTCGGAGAACTGTAGAGGACTTACCTTTCAGGGAAAGTGTAAGGAAGCTTTGGGCAGGATGGTGCTGGAAAATCAGATGAGTTTCTGAGCTGTGCTCACTCCAGCTCTCAATCATAGGTCTGCTCGGGCAGGCAGGGTTAATTCAGCTATTGCAGGGTTCATTTTGTGGCCTGGATTATTGACTTTCTGGATGCTGCAATGGCTCCAGGCTGGGACAGGGAGGGGGTGAACAATGGCAGATGGCTGGCCAGGCCATCCTTTCCCCTGCTGCCACTTTACATCTCAAGCAGGTGAGGACAAACCCACGGCGAGCTGTGGGCCAAGATGGATGGGAGGTTGTGCCCCAGTTCATGTTCTTGGCCATTAAAAAGAAAATGTTCCATTAATGAGGCAGATTGAAGATGCATCTGGCAAAGCACCTTGTCACCAACTGGTGTCAGAGTGAGCAGTGCCTTCTGGAGTGAAGGATGGGTTTGTTACAGCCACTCTACGTGTAACACCTGGTACTGCTGTGCCAGGCGGAAAACCCTAAGCAGCTAACTGGGTACAGGGGAAGGAGCCAAAGGACAGGCCCTTTCCTAGAAAACCCTCCTGTTTTCCAGCAATCTGCAGCTTCAGGACTTTCTGAACTGGATATTGTCTCTGGACTGGTGCTTATCAGCCCCAGTGGGAGCTCCCACTTTTGGAGACAAGCACAAGGAGGAGACTGAAAAGTCTCAATGACCCTCACCAGGCGTCCTCCAGTGTCACTGCTCGCACCAGCTGCTCTCGGTGGTTTCCTCTCTGCAGGAGTTATTAATGTTGCAGAGAGGAATCACTGAATTATTATTAAATATATAAATAAGTATTAATAACATATGGTTTATTATTATTGTTAATAATATTAAATATATAGTTATTAAATATAATTATTAAACAGTACTTGCATGTTTTCACCAGTGCAGCAGGGTCACCTGGCTCTGCTGGGAGTGCCAGGAGGGGAGGCCAGGCTGGTCATGGTCCTGCCGCCTGCCCCTTCCCAGCGTCAGTGTGTGCCTGGAAAACAAACAAACCCAATGAGCGCTCAGGTCTCTTCCAAAAACAATTACATCATGTTGAAGCCATCAAGCATGTGATTTCCCAGCCCTGAAACTGAAAGGAGTCTCTCTCCAGGAGAGGGAGAGAAGCTGTGCGAGAGCCAGCTGGGATTCAGGAGGAAAGGCTTTATCCACTCTCCAAGGAGGTTGTGTTCAAGCAGCACCCCTGCCACAGGAGATGGGACTGCTTCTTGGGACATCTGAAGCACCATGCAGGAGGACAGGCTGCAGCCTTCACAGAAGGAGCACGTTTCTTGGGAAATTGGCTTATTTCTCTCGGAGCCATGAGAATATTGATGTGTGTTTCCAAAAAGGGAGTTTGAATCGGAGCAGAGTGGGTGGACCTGCCTGGTTTAGTGCATTAAGGCAGGGGGATGCAAGGACATCTCGCCTTGCTTAACCTCATACACCATATAGCATATAGCACCTGGCTCCTACGGCCATATGGGGCAAATAGTGCCGCTGAGTCCCACGACAGCAGGATGAGGCTTTCTTCTGCATCCTGGTTCTCGCCAGCACCTCTGTTCCTTGTCCCATTTCCCTGCAGCCTCGTGATTAAGGGTAGGGAAGTGCAGCGGGTGGGGGAGCAGTTCTGTGCAGGCATTGAGTGCCTGGCCTGACTCAGGTCCCACGTGGACATCTCACAAGGATCCCCTTTGATCTGTGCACAGCGAGGAGGCTGCAAAAACAAGGACAGAGGCCACAAATGCTGCAGAGTAACTGATCCAAGTGAGGAAACCTATTGGGAACTGTTGTCTGAGACAAATCCTGGTCTCGGGAGACTCAGGTGTGGTTCCCCAGCCGGGACAGCCAAGTTTGCAACTTGCAGAGCCCAGCTGGGAGCAAGGTTTCCTGAAACCTTCAAACTTCTCTTTCCTGAAAGCTCATTTCTGTGGATTAGCAGATGTCTTTGTTGAAACCCTGGGTACCTGCCAAGGATTACTGTAAACACTTGGCAAGGTGCACCTTGGCACCAACGCTGGGTGTTGGAGGGGGGAGCTGCAGTTCACCTCGCTGAGTGGCAGTTTTGATGTTCACACTCAGAAATAAGCTGTTAACTGGAAACACCCCTGACGGGGAATACAGCAAAAACTTGCATCCCTGAAACACCAGGTATATTTTGTTTTTCTCACCGTTCTTACCAAGGAGGGGTAAAGCGGTTACTTGCCCATTTACTGGGAACAGAGACGGCTGTTCCCAGACCTGTGAAGTCCCATGCGGTTGGACAGAGTCCCACACGATGGCCAGCGTAAAGACAGCATCTGCGTGGTGCCAGGTGTCAAAAACAAGAAAAGACCACAATATAAATTGCTATATGATATAGGGTCTGATCCAGGCCTGAGTAGCTGTGACCAAGAGTTACTGCTGTGGTATTGGGAACAGCTCACGCTACAGAGCATCAGGAGAGCGCTACAAGAGAAAACTTAATGGATGCCTCTGCTGTCACTTGGTAAGGATCTTGCGTGCTTGCAGCCACACTGGGACTAAGTGGGAGCACAAGAGGACTCCTTCACTTAGGAATAGAGTAAAAACCTGTGCAATGTATTTGTCCACATGTCATCATAGGAGGACACTGCACTTTCAGGCATAACGCCTGCAGGAGCATCACGTTCAGCCATGACTCCCGAACACCAAAGGCCACATGTAAACCCAGTGTTTCAACCCAGAACTGACTCTGAAGGAGACATCTGGGTGATGCAGGGCCCTGAATTAACTCATGTTTGAAGAAAAACATTTTATAGAAAAGGTATGCAACCCTATTTCAGATTGTCAGTGACTGAGCCTGCCAATACCTTAATGAGTGGCTCCAACAATTAATTACCTCCCCTGTTAAAAATGTGTGCTGTATTTTCAGTTTCAATATGCCTTGGTTGGCCAACAGCACTGGCTTGCATTTTTCTTTTCTCTGCCAGACAGAAGAACCCTCCAGTGTCAGACTTCTGTTCCTCCATGGAAGCTGCCAGAGATCAAGTCTTTCCTGAGCTGTAGGTAGCACCACGGGTGTGGGATCTCAGTCCCACTCCAGATTCTCCAACCCGCTGACATGAGCTCCCACGCTGCCTGTGGTCCCTCATCCCACCTTCTAGATCTCAATTTCCCCATCCTATGTCACATTTACACAGTAACCCCCCCATCCTATACATAGCAACTGTGTGCAGTTCTGGGCCCCACCGTTGAAGAAGGATGTTCAGGTCCTCAAATGTGTACAGAGGAGGGCAACCAAGCTGGTGACAGGGCTGGCAGGCGTGTCCTGCAAGGAGCAGTTGAGGGCTCTGGGCTTGTCTTGTTTGGAGAAAAGGAGGCTGAGGGGTGACCTCACGGCTCTGCATAGCTCCCTGGGGAGGGGACATGGAGACAGAGGTGCTGAGCTCTTCTCCCTGGGATCCAGTGATAGGACACATGGGAATGGTTCAAAGCGGCACAAGGGGAGGTTTAGACTGGACATGAGGAAGCATTTCTTTACCAAGAGGGTGCTCAAACACTGAAACAGGCTTCCTCTAGAGGTGGTTGATGTCCCAAGCCTGTCAGAGTTTAAGAGGCATTTGGACAATGCCCTTAACATTTTTTAACTTGGTCAGCCCTGAAGTAGTCAGGCAGTTGGACAAGATGACCATTGTAGGTCCCTTCCAACTGAAATATCCTATTCTACTCTATATAGCCTTCATTTCTGAGCTACACAAACATATATATGACCCTCTTAAACACTTTTCATTCGCAGCCAGCTCCCTGAGTGATGGAGGTGGCACTGGCCTCATTTACAACCTCTGGATGCTGTGTAGCACAGATCCAAACACAGTCTCTGGCATCCCCAGCCCCATCCCATCCCCAGATGCCCTTATTCCTGCCCCTGTACCAGGCCGCAGCCCTCTTGCTGAGGGCCGGGCTGGGTATGCAGGGGCTGGATGGGGGATGCTGCTGGCAGGAGCACAGCCTGGGGTCCTGATTGAGTGGCTCTATCTAGTGCTTCTCCTCAGCCCAGTGGGACAGTGAGACCCTGGCCCTGGCTCAGTGTCAGGATGGGGTTGCCAAGCAGAGGGCCGGGGTCAGGCCAGGACATGTTCAGCAGCTCAGCTCCTGGGTGTTGTCCCCTTGAAAGGTCTGAGTTCAGCTATCCATGATTTATATCCCTGGAGGCATCATGGAGTGGCAGAGTGACCTGGTGCTGAGGAAGAGGCTGTGTAAGCTTCTTTTGACTCTTTTAGTGAGGATGAAGGCTACCAACCATGCAACACACTCTCCTGGCCTCCCTGAATGTGGGAGAGTGTAAGGAGGAGAGACCAGAGCACTGGGGAGCAGTGGAGAGGTCTGGGCCTTTTCTGGTGGTTGCTGTGTGGTGGTACCAGGAGAAAGGAGATGGGAGGAAGAAAGAAGTGTGGGGAAAAAACTTACTGTGCATTTTATATTGGGAGCTTATGACTTCCTAAACACTTTGGGTGGCCTTGCTCTGATCAGAGTATGGTTGTAGGTCAAGAGCAGTTCCCCTAGTAGAAGGCAGTCAACAGGGGTGGGGGCACTGGGAAGCAGATGCCTGTAGCAGGACCAAGGGCAGTGTAGTGTCAGCTGCCCGTCTTGCCTCTCCTGCCAGCACAGCTTGACAGTTGCCAACCCTGTAACCCCAATCAGGAGTGGGAGTTGTGGCAGGGAGACTGTAGGAGTCGCTGGCTGAGGGGTGGTAGGACTCATTCACTGATCACTGAGATGGTTCTGGCTTTTTTTGGAGCACAGCAGCCCTGTACCGTCTTCTTGACTCCTACTACCTTAAACATTTTCCTCCTGCTCTTCCCTAGAGCTTCCTGCAGAGAAAATATCTTCCTTAATGATCTGGACGATGGGGCACAGTGGTTACTGAGGACACAAAACTGGGTGAGTGGCTGATAACACCAGAGGGTTGTGCTGCCATCCAGAGGGACCTGGAGAAATGGGTCAGCAGGAACTTCAGGCAGTTCAATGTCACTTTTCTCTTTTGCTTTCCCCCTGGCCCACGGGTTCTTCTAGGTCAAATTCACCATCCTTGCATCCTTTCTGTACCACACTTTATGTCCTTGCTTTATCTTATGACAGCAAGCTCTGGCTGCCTCATTCATGTATACAGAGACATCAAGGAGGTGGGCAGGTGGGCCTGGGGAGGCTGAGCCCAGCTCCCTTTCAAAGGGGCTCACTGTGACTTGGGCTAACAACATGCCCTCAAATCATTTCACTTCTTTAAATCCACAAAACTCTTCTCTGTCTGAGTCTGTCACAGATTTGCTGATCACAAATTCTGGTGGCCAGAAGTCAAGTCAGACAAGTCCAGAGCTCCAGGATCCAGGGAAAACTCTTTGATGCCGACCTAGTTGGAAACCACCGAGATGGACATCCAGGACCTCTCTTGGGCTGCTGTATTTCTTCTGAGTCTCTGCTAAGCTACACCCAGCAGTAGTCCTTGATTTTGGGTGGTTTTTTTTGGTTCTTCCACGTAGCCATTCATAGCCTTCACAGGAACTGGAGCACAGAGGAATGGAAGGTCCTTGCTAGCAGACTCGGCTGCCCTTGGCCATGTTTGACTCATCTCTGGGACTATTCTCCCACAGCCAGGAGAGCTCCAGGCTGGCAGCTGCTATGCTTGCAGTAGTTGAGAGGAAGCTTGTTAACAGTTACAACACATTTTTTAATGACTGGTTGGGAAAGTTCATGCCCTCAGGAGTCCTTTTGCTAGAGTGGCACAATGTTTGATGATGAATGGATGATTGTCATATTGAGTTGTGCTGATACCATGCAGCTGAAGTCACTGCCAGTTTTTTTAAGATACAGGGATTTTAAAGATTTTGAGATAAAGGGAAATACCTATGCAGATTTTTGACATTCTTTTGGCATTGGGAGCCCAGGTATCTATGAGGGATCTTCCTAGGCATTTCACTGCATCTTAGGTATCTGGAAACTTGCCCCTTAAACTAGAATTCCAGCTTGGAAACTGTGTCCCATTGCAGCTGGGTTAAGAATAGAATAGAATAGAATAGAACAGAACAGAACAGAATAGAATAGAATAGAATAGAATAGAATAACTTCCAGGAAGAAAGCAATATAGGGAGATTGTAATTAGCCTTCAAAGCTTTTTTTTTTGCTAGGTAAATTAGGACCTGCTTTTTTTTTTATGGTCAGGATAAGCAGCATTGTATCAGGGAACCATGGTGTGGTCTGGGCACCTTCTCCCTTCGCCAAGAAGAGGGCAGGGAAAGCGGCTGCTGCTGCAGGTGAAGGTGCTCCATTTTATTGCTTGAGACATCTGCAGGAAGTGAGAGAGCGGATGGGTGAAGAAGACCTAATATATCACCTATTTTCATGAAAGCAACCAAGTTCAGGATCTTTTAGGTCACATCAGTAGGGATGAGAAATTCTAGTGCAGCTGGATATTTATTTGGTGCAACTCTTTTGGTTTCTAAAGACTGGACAAACGTGGTTGGTCCTTCCAAGGCTCCTATCTTGCTGCCTTTGCTTGCCGTACTGCTGGCTTCTCTCCTAGCCCCACACTCTTGCAATGCTCACACAATGTCAGGAGAGTTTGCAATCCTTCAGCAGATCCCACAGCAGGGTTTCCTCACCTCCAAGGACTGGGGACTTGCTCCTTCCTTACTACGACTGGTCCTGAAAAACCTTCTTTTTTTTGCTAGCAGGAAGGATTAGCAGAAATCTAGAAAATATGATCTGTGAGGGAAGAATGAAAGAATTGGGTTGTTTGGTCCAGGGAAGCAAAGCCTGGGGGAAGATGAGACAGCTGTGGACTAGCTGACCTCCAGACTCCCCTGCGGCAGCTGTGTTTCCTGCATTGCTGTGATAACCATCCTCCAATATATAGAAGGCTGCCATCAAGAAGAAGGGAAAAAACTCTTTCCTGTGTCTCCCTGGAGAGGATGAGAAATCATGGGATGAAGCTGTGGTAAGAGAACTTTAGCTAAGACATTTGGGGACTGGCTAAATGTAAATACAGCACTGCGCCAGAACAGATTGCCTGATGTCAAATCTCCATTAGTGGAAGTTTCAGGGGGGAAAAAAACACAGATTAGACAAACACCCATCAGGAAGGGTTTAAATTGCACTTATCCTGCGTTGGAACAGGGGGATTAGGCAATCCATCAAGGCACCCCTCCAGCTCTGTTTTCTCTGCTTCTCTACTTCTGTTTTCAACAGCCTCACAGCTCCAGGCAGTCATTTAACTGCAGTCAGCCTTCAAGCAGATCCTCCTCTCCGAGAGCAGATTTCTGGATGAGATGTTCACTCCCATCAAGGTGACAATCCAGCTGCCTTGCTGCAGGGGAAGCAGTGCTATGCTGTCCTGCCTCCAGCCATGGTGGGGTGGGGGAAGGATGGAGAACCACCCTGGAAACATCGCAGAGGGGCCGTGGAGCTGGCTGAGCTTTGTCAAAGACCTCCAGACTCCAAAAAGCTTCCCTTTTTTTTTTTTAAAGAGTTTTAATGAAAACCATTTGAATGTCATACAATGGGGTAACAGGGTAACTACCCCCCCACCCCCCAACACTGTGCTGTGAAGTCAGAGTACAGGAGCTTGGGGTTTCAATGGTCAACCTGGGTTTCCATCGCTTCTGTGCTTGTAAGGGCTGGTTCAGGCTCAGCACTACATCTCCAGGCAAGAAGGGATGACATTTTTGTCCAGGCTGCTTCAAAATCCACTGCAGTCATAATTGGTGAACATCTCAAGCTGTTCCCCTTCTGTTCAGATGAGTCTGGTGGTTTTGGCTAGATTCCCACCTCTCGTTACCTTGGGGAATCACAAGCATATATGTAGATACGAAGTGCCTCATAGCAAAGCTTTTGCCATGGGGCAAGTTCCTTCCTCTCCAGGAAAGAGAAAACAAAAATGTTGGATGCTGCTGAGGGAAAAGGCAGTCCCATAACCCATCATGCTGCCTCTGGGTCCTCTGGCTCCTCTACCCTCTCCTACCAGAAAGAAAAACATCCTCAAGAGGATTCTCAGGAACAGGTTTGGGAAAGATTTCCCCTTATTAGAAGGAAAGGTGTTGTGGACTCTACTTTATCTGCTTTCTTTTACAGGATGTCTTGCTCTGTCACACTCTGTCCTGAAAGGGGATGTTAATAATGTCCTCCCAGTATAAATTGCTACATATTTGTGCAACAGTCACATTAGAGACTTGGGAAGTCTCATTTCTGTCTTCATAATGTTTCCTGGAAAACTCTATAAAAGAAAACACAGTATCCACTTTATATAATTACAAAAAGCCTGGGAACTCAATATTTAGTTTTGTTTACAGTTTAACATCCTCCTCATTGGCTAGAGACCATAACATTGATGTGTATGTGATAGAATGGAAATTTTGATGTGATGAGTAATTTTCTTTTCTATTTCCCTTTTTGATAAAATAGAGAAGAGGGAACAGTGTACATTACCCACTCAGAAATGGTTAATGCTAGGGAGGCCCGTGGTAGCCATTTACCAACAGTGAAATTGTAGATAGGAGGAAGGTGAGGTGACTAATAAAATAGAAGAAGAAATATCAGAGGAAGCTAAGAAAGAAGAAATGAAG
Organism: Pandion haliaetus; assembly: GCA_013401275.1. Taxonomy (NCBI): domain Eukaryota; kingdom Metazoa; phylum Chordata; class Aves; order Accipitriformes; family Pandionidae; genus Pandion; species Pandion haliaetus. The sequence goes on along the minus strand of VYZV01008222.1, from coordinate 56,977 downwards.
TATCAATATAATTTATCAAAAGCAAAACTCATGCTTTTAAAGGGAGACCAGGCACATGATTAGTGAACACATCAGAGAACATCCTTCAGAGACATCTCTGTATTTAAGTTATCTGTTTTGTCCTCAATTCCATCCCTCCATCTCAGGGAAAAGCCAGGTCTCAGGGAAGTCTGTGCCTGGTCTCTGGTGTTCTCCAGAGATGCAATTTTGATGTGTCCAGACCCACCTGGGTGGGCTTTAGGGCTGATGTCCTGGCTGAACTCAAATACGCACTGGCACACAGCTGCCATCACGTGCCCTACAAGCACATGTCCCTGCGCTGGGCAGAGCTACACGGCCTGAGCTTACCCGGCTGGTACCCAAGCCAGCCAGGTTTGGGGTAGATTCAAGCAAGTGGGAGCAGGCAGGGATGCTGGAGCCCCTACGACCCCTCATCTGGACACTGCAGTGACGGGGGATATGGCTGCTCCTGGCTCCCATCTCTTTTGCATGGGCAGAGTGGCATCAAGCCACATCCCTTTTGCTGTCCCCAGCACAGCCCTTTGCCAGTACCTGGAGCAGGCACACAACCAACATGCACCTCCCACACTGACTTGCTCCAGCTCCCAGAGCCCAGAGTATCTACAGCCCCAATCCTGCCCCACTTGGTTTCTGTGACTAGCTTAAACACAATCACATATCTAAAAGCAAGCCATCAGATGACTTTGACTCCCTGGCAGGTTTCCTGCCCAGGCACAGGGCTGTGCTCCGAAGTCGATTTTCAGTTCCTTGCCTTGCAGCACCCCATTGAGGGAAAGCATGCTTGTCCCTCCTTATGCGTGGGACAAGAAGAAGCAACTTTTAATGGCTTTTCCCGGTCCTTTCACACTGTGCTACACCGGGGTGCAAAGCAGCCCTGCTGCTTGTTTTTCAAAAGCTGTTTGCTGCCCGATTTAGGATTGTCTACTTAAAAGTCTCCAGCCGAAGCTGCAAAACCCACAGCTGTGTTTTGCAGATGAGACTTGCGTTGGTTTCAGATCTTGTTTTCGGAAAGGCTGCCACAATCCTGAGCAAAGGCAACACAAATGGCACAAGTCTATCCTTTAGAGTAGCAAACCATGAAAGCCGTGGTCCTCCTTCAGAACTGTTGAAGGACAGAAGTCTTTCTCTGGTAATTTTGGATCTGCAGACTGAAAGAAGCACATCTTTTATGTTTAAACCTTCCATTTCTTCAGTCTGTCTAGGCTTCTATCACCAATAGAGTTAAAAAAAAAATTATAGCAGGCACTATAAAAAAAAAAAACATCCTGAAAAGCCCTTTCAGGTTCAGTTATGTGGGGACTCATTCTCCTGTGTCTACCAAAGCTGCTTTTTGGGCTGACAGAGGAAAGGATTTTTAAGGGGTGTCCACGTGGTGTGTGCAGTCTCAACAGGGCACTTCTCCCTCTAGGAATAAATCATTGCTTTCAAGTTTTGAATCAAGGCTTTACATCCAGCTGTTGCCCCATTAATAGGTTGGAGGAGGAGGTTGAAATTGAGAACAGAGAGTGCAATTGCATAAGAAACAACAAATACAGACTTTTATGTGTAGCTGCTGGGGTCTGGCACAGGCAGACCACGCCTGTGCTTGGGGGTAAACATGTGTTGGGGCTGCCCATACATGAGAAACTGCTGCTGCCACCAGGTCAGTGGAGCACATTTCCCTCTTCCCCCCAAACCGGACCCTCTAGAAGATTTTTTGGGAACTCGATTCACCCTGTGCTTCAGGTCCTTATTTCTAACTCAAGAACTCTCAATTCCAAATGCAGGGGGGTGATAAGGACAAAATAAAGGGGGAAAAAAGGGACAAAACAAAAGGGGGGGGTGGTGGTGGAAGGACAAAATAAAGAGGCCAAAGCATGGATCCTAGAGAGCTGAGGATCCACTAAGTCAGTGGTGAGGCTGAGTGAGATCAAGTACTAGATGCAGAGACGCAGTGCAGGCACCATCCTGGTGCAGAGCTCCTCGTGCTGCTTCAGCTCTTCCTAGAATGAAGCTGCCTTGGTATCAGCATCTTGTAGCTGTATCTACGTTAGGGGACAACACAGCTGCATCAGTATGAATGACTGCTAGAGATGGGTCCAAGTTTCCATAGATTAGGGCCAAGAAGAAATGAGATGAGCAGGGCACCCAAGCACTACCAGCAAAGGTGATGGAAACTAGAGGCCTGGGCAATGAACTGTTAGCTCTAGCTGCTCAAGACTCTAGTATTTTTATTATATCCACTCCCAGATCAGACTGGAGCACAGCTCCACATGGGAGAGTCTTTGCTTGAGAGGAGATTTGGAAGGACATTTGCTCCAAGGACAAAGCAATTCGAACAGGGATTTGCACAGGGATTTGAGCACTGCTGTGGCAAATGCTGACCTTAATGCCAGAGATGCATCTGAAAAATTCAAAAAAATTCAAAGGTCAATTGAAGTGTTGCAATAAATTCCAGTTGGTGCATATCTTCACCTCTTGCATGAAGTCCCCACAGAGGTACAGCAGCTGAGCTGATTTGGCCTTGGGTGCTTTCACACTGGGTCACATTTTGGCACTCTAGAGCCCAGGTGAGCTATAGGTTTTCAGGTAGGAAAAGGCAACGTTGATAACACCTGCTCTCCTGACCTGCGCTGGCCAGGAACCTCCCCTGGTGATTTCTACCAGCAGCTCCTCTGCTCCAGCTGCTTTCCTTCAGAGAGCTGGCCATGGCTCTAGGCTCAATTTTACTTCTAGGCAGGAGTGATAACCTGCACAGTTACTGGACGGGTTAAAAAGGTTAGACAGCAGTGCTGCAGAAGTATCTCCATGTGTCACCATCACACTGACTATGGTCTGTGAGACACCACAAACTCTTCAGCAGCAGCCGGGACTCCAAATACATAAATAAAGCAGAAGAGAAGAAAGAGAGTAAGTGGTTTAGGCTGCCTACAGGGACAAGAAGTGGTGAGATAGCATTCAGCTTTGTTTTCCCTTGTAACACAAAAGAAACACCCTGGCAGGGGGTGATGAAGCTCAGAACCAGATGGTATCACACAGGTGTGGAACCCTCCTCTTCCTCCGCTGAGCTTTTGGGGCAGGTTGAACAGACCTTGGCCAGGAATGCTGTAGGTAAAGTCAGCATTGCCTGGGGCTGTGGGGCAGCCTGGGTGTTTTCTCAAAGCTATCTGCAGCTCTTGGTTCTACAAGAGCTAGGACTTTCCTATAGGAGTTGACCACCAATCCATGAATTTGAGCCAACCCTATTCAACCAAAAGAGTCAGGGCTGCTAGAACAAGGGTTGGGGCAAGCTGAAGGCCCTCAGCATGGGGATGATGATGAGGCAGTGCATCACATGCACCAGAGACAACAGCTGGAGCATCAAAACTCAACCTTCTCCTGGGCAGCAGCAGCTCCTGAACCCTCAGTCCTTGGGCCAGACTTGCTCCTTGAAGGCAACCATTATCCCGGTATTTACTATGGAAACAGCCAAAGGCCATTGGTAGTTGACAGCCCATCACACTACACAGGTCTAGGTACACACAGGAGACTGGAGAGAGCAAATAAGAGCAGCTTGGGGACACAGCTACCATCAGCCATAACCAGCTTTACACCAATGACACCCACTACCATATCTGCCACCACACAGCCCAGCAAGTCCCCCAAATGCCAATGGTGGCCCACCAGCCCAGGCAGCCACGGGTGGTGGCTCAACAACAGGCAGACCTGTCACCACCTCCTACTGCAAACCCACTGAAGAGGCATTTCACAACCTTCAGCTCATGCCAGCATCACAAGGTGATGAGGGCCAGATCCCTCTGGAAGGATTTCTCCCTTTTCCAGCCTCCTGCCCATGCTCCTGGAAGGAGAAGCTCAACAGCTAGAAAGGCTACTGTAGGGAGCATGTTCCAGTACTGCCAGGAGCTGGCAGCACTTAGCTGGTACTGAGAACCCCTACACAGGAAGGCAAGTGGCTGGGCACTGCCAAGCACCCCAACCATCCCCATGACTGGATTTGAAGCTGTGGGCAGGAGACTGGAGAACCTGGAGACATCCCTGTGCACTGGCATCCCTGTGCACTGGGGCTCCATGGAAACCCCAGAAACAAGTCACTCGGTGCCACCACCTAACACAGCATCACCAGGGGATGCTGCTGCTCTCCAAGCTTGATATTTCCCCAGGACTTGCAATAATGGCCACCTTTCCTCCTCTCCCCTTTCTTGGCCAAATCTGGTACAAAGAGGTGTCCAGCTGCCCAACAGCCCCCGGGCAGCCTAGGGTGTTGGAGCAAAGAGGATTCTCTGGCTGGGCAGTGCCTTTTGGACCTACAGGGACCATTCGCTGGCTGGCAGGGCTGCTCTGCAAATATTTATCAAGGTGGGCGTGTCAGCATCCTCCCAGGGCACATGGGTAACCAGCCCCACAGTGGTCCAAGCCCACCTGCTGCTTTCAGTGCTGGCAGCTGCCATCCCAGGCAGGAGGCTCCATTAAGCAATGTTAATAAATGTTTTATTTACCAAAAAACACATTAAAATACTCCTAAGACTGTCCCATCTTGCCAGGTCCCTTCAGTAGCGATTCACAGCTTGAGGATCCCGGAGGAGACTTGGAGAGCTCACGCAGCAGCACCAGCTTCATGGCCAGCAGGACCTCCTGGTGACTGAGGTGGCTTCTTCTGCCACAGCAGGACAGCCAGGCAGCCTCCAGTGCCACATCCCTGAGCAGCTGGGGGCTGCCCAGCCAGGCAAGGGCAGCAGCTGCCAGGCAGGAGGCTCTGGTGGACCACATCTGCAGGGAGAGCAACCATCAGAGCATCAGCTCAGCCATCCATGGAGTGGCATGGCTTGAGGAGCTGCCTGCAGGCACAGGGCAGGCAGAGGTCCCCCAGCTCCATCCACCACACTTTCAGTTTAAATAAAAAACTTCCAGATTCAGCTGATGTGAGCATCCAGGCTTGAATACATAGATGACCAAACTGAGCCTGGAAAGCAGGTAGTTGCACCCAAGCCCAGTCAGGACATACCTGGTTTAGGAGCTTGCGGATGTAGGTGGAATAAGCCACCTTCTTCTTCTGCCTGTGGGGATGGAGGCAGAGGAGGCTCTGCCAGGCACACCCAGCTGATGCCTTCTTCCTTGGAAGGGCAGGGGGCTCAAACTCCATCACCACTGCCTGCACACGGTGTTGGTTCAACACTTGCTTACTGCAGCCCCAACGCCTCTGCTAAGGGAGAGCAGAGCACCAGCCCCAGCAGCAGGGTGCTACCTTCACACCAGGCACCTCCACCTCACGCTGCATTTCCCAGGGTATTTGCAGGCATTTAATTAGCATCATGCAATTAGGCACTTGCAATAACACAAAAAACATTCAGCATGTTGCATAAAACAAGACTAGGACCTCCCCCCCCAGCCAGCCAGCCAAACACACCCAAAAAGCAAAACACTAATAGGGTATTTTGGGTTGTTTCCCCACAGCTCACCTCCAAGAGCCGAGCCGAGCCGAGCCGAGCCGAGCCGAGCCGAGCCGAGCCGAGCCGAGCCGAGCCGAGCCGAGCCGAGCCGAGCCGAGCCGAGCCCCGCCCCCCAGCCCTGTCCTGCCCCAGGAGCAGGCAGGGAGCAAGGAACCCCTGCCTATAAACAGGGAGGTTCATTGCTTTCAGCTGCAGGCTGTGGCCCATCAGGACCCACTGGAGATGGGGACAGGGACAGGGATGGCCACATTGCCTGGCACCCACACCCCCTGGCTCCTGCACCCAAACCAGCAATTCTTGCCCCAAAGGCTCTTTTGAGTGAGGCTGTACTTGCTCCTAGGTTCCCCCTACACTTGTTGCCCAAATTAGCATAATTAATCTAATTAGCCCGAGGTTCTGACGTGGTACTGGGCCTTGGGGGGCCTGGGTGGTCCTTTGAGATTTTTTGTGTGGTTTTATTCTGCATTGATCTGGGGGGTTTCTGGGGTTTTGTAAGTGCCAGAGTGAGCAGGGTCTGGGAGGGCACTCAGGGGTGCTGGGGGCAGGATCTGGCCCTGCCCAGTGGGACCCTGGGGTGGAGGGTCACCAGGTGCAGGATCTGGTCCTGCCCAGTGAAGTCCTGGGGTGGATGGTTGTCCCCTGATTTGCAGGGTCTGGTCCTGCCCAGTGGGATCCTGGAGTGGGGTGTTCCCCCTAGGTGCAGGATCTGGCCCTGCACTTTGGGGTCCTGGGGTGGATGGGTGTCCCCTGGGTTCAGGATCTGGCCCTGCCCAGTGGCACTCTGTGGTGGGGGTTCTCCGGGTGCAGGGCCATGTTCTGTGGTGCAAGGGATTGGGGTACAGCAAAAGGGGGGCAATGGGTGCAGGCTGTGGCCCCATCCTGAGAGGGATGATTGTGTGTGTGGGTTCCCTGGGGTGCAGCACCCCACCCTCCAGGATGTTTGTGTGGGGATGCTTGGGTACAGCATCTGGCCCTGCGGAGTATGGGGTGGGGGTGCATGTCCTTCCATGCAGCCCTGCAGGACACTATGGAGAGGGGTGGGGGGGTCCTCGGGTGCAGGATCTGGCCTTGCTGCACCCTGGGGTGGGTTTGTGGGTGCGGAAGGTGTCCCCCTTGGTGCAGGATCCAGCCCTGCCCTGCAGCACCCTGGATGGAGAGTCCACGGGGTGCAGGATGTGGCCGGGCAGTGCCCCTAGGTTGTGGCTCCCCTCGGTGCAGGATCCAGCCCTGAAGCACCCTGAGGTAGGGGGAAGGGGGTCTTCCCAGGTGCAGGATGTGACCCCCCAGCAGAGGGTGCTGGGGGAAGGACTCCTCTGGGTGCAGGATACAACCCTGCCAGCAAAAGGAGGGCTCCCCCGGCTGAAGAACGTCCCCCTCCGCAGCACCCTGGAGCATGGAGGCTTCCCCCAGGTGCAGGATGCGGCCTTGCAGCCCCTCGTCCTGGGGGTGTGTGTGGGTGTTCCTCTGGGTGAGGGATGCGGCCCCCCCCGTGCTGAGGGTGGTGGTGTGTTCCCCCACAGGTGCAGTACGCATCTCTTCACAGCAGATGGCGCTCTCGCTCCCGCCCACGCTGGGCGAAGGGCGGGGCCGGCGCCG
>VYZV01008222.1:1912-49905 GCA_013401275.1 Pandion haliaetus | reverse complement strand
AGCGCGAGCCCAACCGTCACCGTCATGGCGGAGCAGGAGAGTCTGGAGTTCGGCAAAGCGGACTTCGTGTTGATGGACGCCGTCACTATGCCCGAGTTCATGGCTAACCTCCGTCTGCGGTGAGCGCTGGGGGGGCGGCGGGGAACGGGCCGGTGTGAAGAGCGGGAAAGGCGGTAGGCACCCCCCCCTCCCCCTTCTCGCCTCTTTAGGGTGTGTGAGGGGTTGTGAGGCTTCGTCCTCCTGCTTCTTCTCCCCCCCCCCGCCGTCCGNCCCCCCCGCCGTCAGTTTGGCTACCGGGAGTGGGGAGGGGGCTGTGCTGTGCCGGTTTAGTGATCTGAACCGGCCCAGCGCTGAGGGAGGTGTCGCGGGCAGTGGGCCCCTCAGCCTGCCTTGCCGTGGCCCCTGCCTGCCTGCCCCGCTGTGAGGTGACCGAGCTCCATAGAAGAGCATACCTGGCACAAAATTAGGGAATTTTCAATAAAATGGGGATACTTGGAAGAGCCAGGTGGGTATGAGGGTGCCCAGAGTGCAGACAAGGAGCACCAAGCCCTGCCTCTGGGTCTGTGGGGGCTTTTTGTCACCACTTTGGAAAACCTCTCTCTCCTCCGGCTCATCAGACCTCATATGCTTCATTCTCCACCTCGTACACCTCCCCTCTAAGAGGTATCTTGCTTATGCTGACACCCATGCAAAGTTGAAAGAAAAAAAGACAGCAATAAAAAACACCAAGTCCAAGGTTGCTCCAGCCCCGTAGGAGCGTTACAGCCGTTCACCGGTGCAGACTCATTGTGTTAATGTTTTGTGATCTTTATGGTTTTATTTCCCTTCTAGATGCAATGGGCTTTGGGAAGATCTGCATTTTCACCCCTGTCTCCTCTGTGAAGTACAGCTAAATCCTGAGCAGCACTGATAGAGAGGACAGCCAGTGGGGACCCTAAGTCTGAGGCTGTCTTTCACTTTCCATTATAAAAGATTCATGTGAGCTCTTCCTGATAAACTCTTCTTGTGCAAGGATTTGATAATTACCAAAGGGAAGCTTTTGGGATAAAAATGTGACTTATTGGCTGTCACTTCCCCCTTCCCCCCAGTTTTGCTCGGGCTTTACTGACTGTTCCTCTCCTGCCACTTGCATTCTGGAGATGGTTGAAATCACTAACTTGGCAGGCCCCTGCAGTTGTTGGATGCACCTGAGAGAGGTTCTGGCAATAACCAAGGGAAGAGAGGCCAGCTAAGCTTCCTCAGCTGGCATAAAACTACTGAGGAAGGAGAAAATTAAGCTCTTTCAGGCAATTGTGACATCTCGTCTGGATGAAATCTGTAGATTTTGAGGTCTGGCTGCAGCAGCTGCTGAGCGCTTGGGAACCTTTGTGCTACACAACTGGCTACTCAGGTGTAGCTGTCTTCTGTGGTGCTGCAAGGTCAGGGCTCAGGTCCTGGGAATGTGAGGTATAATAACAATCAGTGCATTTGATAGTATTTTTTCTTTTATATTTTGGATTTCTATTTGGGTAGAGAGGGCATTTATGTTTAAATACTAAGAAAAACATAATGTGAGCAGTTGAGCTTTGAACCTGAGGAAATGTCAGATTTAAATAAATTTTGCAGTGCCTCTAAAAGCTTAAATTTGTTTCTCATTTGTGCACGCTATGACCCTCTAATTGTATTACAAAGGGCTTACAAACAAAGTAATTGTAATTAGCAGGAAGCTTGCATGTAAAAGTTTGTTCTTGGGGCTTTTATTCTTTGGTTAATGTGTGCTAGAATTGGAAACGGATTGTTAGATAACTTAAAAATCAACATAGCACGTTGGTTGCGTTTAGGAATCTAATTAATTGAGAGGTGCCTTGCACTGGTAGACTTTGTTAATTTTGTATGAAAGAGGATGAGTAGAACAAGCTAGCAATTCTGGATCCTTACAATTGATATGTAGTTTGATTTTTTTTTTTTTTTTCCTTCTGTCCTGTTGCATGCCGATTGTGCCTAAGGATGTTGTCTGGATATCCCTGCTGTGTCTAATACAGCATCAAGTGTCCCTTTAACTCCAATACCTTGGTCAGTGGTACTCAAAACCAGGCTTTTCCTTGTGACACCAATTCAAATTCTGGTTTATTTTGCATGAGAATGCATGTGTTACTTTGGCCATAATCTGGAGTTTGCAGGCAGAGTTCTGCTTGCACTTCAAGGTTGTCTTGTGTCTGCTGTGGGCAGAATAATCTTTTGTTAAAGAAATTTAATACTGTTAATTTTTCTAACCTTGGTGCTATCATCCCCTGACTTCAGGCTTGTCTGCACTGGGACATTAGGGAAAGCTAATCTGAATTTATCAAAAGTGTGGCTCTTCAGTAAAATAGCTAAACTTTGCTAAGTCCTGTTTGATGCTGCTGGTAGAGCTGTGGCCCTGGTGTGCTGACCCAGCTGCATTGCTGGTGTTATTACAGTTCTCGAGCAACACTTGCTTCTCTTATTTTTACTGCTTTGGAGATGGTAATTAACTCTTGCTGCTGACACATTTTACATTGTGTCAGACCCAAATTACACTCAGGATTCTGACCTGTTCAAGGGTTGATTATGTTGCGTTGTGTTTTGTCACGTTGCGTAGATGGCACGAGTCGCCTTTGTGCTTGTCATGCACAGAACAGAATGGAGAAATTGTTGCTTCTCCATTATTAACTTCATGTGCCGGGTTTGCTCAGTTTACACTTGGATCGGCTCCACCCTATTCCATAAATCCAGCTTTCTGCCAGAGCTATTTTTGTTCGGGGTCACTGGCTGACCCAAGACGGGTTGTGCTGGATTTAGTTCCCAAGTGAGCCCAGATGTGGGTGGAATTGGAATCATACCAGTTTTGGTGCATGCAAGGATATTTCCCCAAGGATGTCTCTAGTGGGGAAAAAGAGAAATGGTGAAGTCGCACTTTTCATTACTTTAATATTTGAATTTAGTGGTGTTGACATGGGCTAGATTATTGTGGCTGAGTTGTTTGTTGATGTGAGTACCTGCCTGGGTAGGTGGATGGATGCAATGTGAATTTTCTACTCATTTCCCAATCCTTACTCTTTGTGCCCTGTTGTTTGTAGGTTCAGCGAGGATATCATAGTGTTAGTATTTTTTCATGGCCGTGTCTTACAACTGCTTAAGAAACTGGCCATTTCATGTGGACCCTCAAGCAGTCACTGTGTGTTACATGTTAATTGTAAATAAAATTCATCTGGTCCTTGAATTCCTTAGTTCTGAGTGGGGTTTGTACTAGTGTCTGGTTGTGATTCTTAGTCATCAGAATTTAAAAAAAAAAAAAGTAAGACTATTGGAACAATTAGTGTGGACTCAGTAGCTTGCTTTGTTTCTTTATAGAAACCTCCAGAGCTTTAACAGAGAATTGTTCCTTAAGTGGTCCTAAGTATGAATTATTATAAAGAGCCATATTTTAGCAGTTTGCACTTGAGCAAATAGTCCGGCATTCCCTTTAATCAGTTCTCTGTTGACCTTTATGGGCAGGTTGATTACTGCAGTAGTAGTTGGCATTTAAATTCTTATCAGAGGACGTAAGATTAATTGAAAGGCTTCTTAAAACAGGGAATCTTTTCAGTGTCAAACAATTCTTGGGTCCTCACACTGGCATTCGAGGGATAGTATTAGCTGTAGTCTGAGTGTAACCTGCTTGTAATTTAAGGGAGAACGTCCTGCTCTGGACTTGTTAAAACACTTTTATTTCAGTGGCGGGTTTTGACTTATGGTGACTGTGACAATTCCACAGCAGGTGGAGTGAGACAGTGCTTGTGGAAAGGGAGCAGGAGTCTTGCAGTAGTTGCTAATGTCTTGCGGAAATTGTGACATAGATGAAACTTGTGATGTGAACTTTTGAGTAAGCGAAACACAAGACTGTACATCACCTCATTTTGCATCATGCCATAATGAAAACTTCAAATGATGAAAGTGACTATTTTTAATTTACATCCTTGTAAGAAAGAGGACAAGAAGGTTATTTTTCAGAAGTATAAAATATTCTGGTTTATGTATGATTTTTTGTATTATCCTGCAAAGACCACTCATTGTACTATCCTGTACAACTAGCACTTGTCTTGATAAACGAATCAAAACTCAGAGCTTTAAAAATAGTATCTATGGCATGCAAAGAGGTAGCGTGATTTCTTGAATTATCTGTTCTGCAGTCTTAGTGATAACTTCAGGAATAACTTTAGACTAGCTTCTCTTTACAAGGTCTGGAATGCTTTGCAGGAGAGTAAGACGTGATCCCCTCTGTGCCGGGCAGTGAGATGACGTGGGGGCCCGATGGATAAGCCCAACGCCTCTGAATCGCAGCTGAGGGCTGTAAGTGGAAAGCCACACTGAAATGCAGGAAGAAAGTAGACAATTATATAACGCAGTGGCACGGTAGCCTTCAGGGTAGTACCATATGAGCTGCGTGCTCAAGGTCTTTCTGATCTCGCATCTAATTTGTGAGCAGGTGCTATTTGACTCATCTTTTCCTGATTTCTAGCGAGTTGCTCATTGTCGTAAGCATTGTGCAAATCACTTCCTGGGAACATAATAGATCTTTGCTGTGGTTATTAAAGAATTCAAGGATGCATGAAAGGAAGACGGTGAAGGCACCTGGTAAGGTGTAATGATCATAAAATGAATTTTGGATTGTTTTCCTCTTTTTTTAACTAGTTCCAGCATGAAACCTGATGTGGAAGGCTGTACTTGATGCTCAGATACTTCCTGGTCATCCCAGCCTGCCTAAGCCTGAGGAAGTGGTGTGAAGAACAACAGTTTAATAGTCCTTGCAGTTGTCTTCTTTCACACATTGTGATTTCTGACCTCCTAAAGCAGCACTTAATAAAAACACAGTTCTGCATTTAGTTAAAAATATGCAAAAGTGTTTCTTCTACTCTTTCTCAACTATTTCTTACAGTGCAACCCTAGCATTTTCAAAGCTATCCTAAATTAAGGCAACAGTTCTAAATTTGTATTTGTTGCAGATACTTTTGAAAGATAGCTAATATTTGTTATGATTAATAATATTTTTGGTATCAAGAATCTGTAAAGAAAATCTGGTTCTCCTCTGAGAATTTTCTCTAAATGTTTGCTACTGAGGCAAGCGTTTGCTGTGCAGGCAAGGGTGAGATGTAGGCTGTAGTTCTGTAAAAAGGTTGTAGCAAACTGAAACAGGGAATTGGGCTTCAAATGCTGAAGAGTGATATTTTGAAGGGATTTTCTTGAGACAATTGTGTGTAGGCTACACCTTTCGGACCTGTCAAAAAAGACATCTTTTTCTTCCAGATGATGTGGTGGGTTGAGTCCATAGTATCTGTCAGTCTTAAAAATGATCTGGTCTGTGTTTTGGGTGACTGGTGTGAATAGCTGTTAGCCTCTTAGGTTTACAGCACGCTCCTGCAAAGCCAGTTTTGGATACAAGAAGCAGAAGATGGTGCCGAAAATGTACAGACTTCATAATTGCCTGAGTGACCTGAAAAGAAGCTATAATCCAGTTGTTAGCAGCCCCTTTCAGTAGGTGATATAAAAGGGCAAGAATAAGTACACAGATGTGTAAGTACACAGATGTTCACTCACCCCACAGTTCTGAAAGGCCAAACTCTTTTTCTGCAATTTAGTATCCTCTAGATCTGGAGACTGGGTTATTTTCCTATTAGCTGTCCTCAACAAGTGTGGCAAAACACGCACAAGTTCTGGGGTTGACCAAACACTTCATTTTTGTACCCATCTTCAGTGGATCAGAGTCCCCATAAATACATTAGGAACAATTTTTTCTCAGCAGGGATGTGGATCATTGATACCATTTGATTCTTCATCTGAATAGCACCCTTTCTGCTCTTCTGTTGACTTAATCTTACTTAGTGTTGGAGCAAAGGGGTGCGGTCTATATTGTATTGAAGTTTTTACACTGGCTTTCTTATCTTTCAAGCACCATCTTAAACATTCATATTTTTGGTTGAAGTTGTGGTGGGAGAGGTTTGGCTTCACACTAGGTAGTAAAGTATCTTTAATCCTAGCAGAGGAAATATTATGCGAGTACTTGGTTTCATTTGTGCTTTTGGTAATGAAATTTTTATGCTTAATGAACAAGCTTTTCATGCCTTTAAGCCATGTTAATTTCCTCATTTTAAATAGATATGAATATTTGAATTGTTCATGCAGTGTTGAATTAAAAAGCTTCTGAGAAGAGTCTGCTTTCTTTCTGGAGAGGGTTGCCTGCCACCGCAGATGCTGCAGGACACTCCTCACTGCTGTTCAGATGGTCAGCAGTTAAGTCTTGTCAGCTCTTCTTGGCTTCTTCAGAATTGCTCAGCTTGCAGAGAACTGTTATGTCAGAATTCGGAATGAATGGAATGAAAATTCCCCTTAGTCCATCAAAATTTGACTTATGAGCTTGGATGGGGTCCAGCTTGATCTTTGTAGGTGGCAGAGGCCTCGATGTCACTTAAAAAACAAATACCAACTAGACAGGTAGCAAAAGGGAGGATCAAGGCCAGATTTCTGATTTCTACAGGGACTTAATGTTCAGCTTGCAGAAACCAATAGCTGCTACAGGTAGGCTCAGTGTTTCTTGACAGCTTTTGGATGAACAAAACATTGAATGAGATGATGTCCTGCATAGAATTTGTCTTGCCTCCATATATTCTGAATTTATATAGTTTCACTGAATCTTCTTTTGCACATCTGTGCTCCCCTGACTTATGAATACCTTCTTTTCTCAGAGTGAAAGTTTACAGTAGTCTTTTTATAGCAGTGTGGGTGAGGTAGTGTTTAATAATTTTAACACATGGGTGTTGAATAATATACAAGGTCAGATTTATGAATGAGATTAGTCTTTCAGGGTACCTTACAGTTTTAAATTCTTACGCTGCTAATGCTGTGCACCAGACCTGCTGGTCCTGGCTTGCCAGCTCATGCCAAGCTGCGTTTATGGTACTTGTCAGAGCACAGATAACAAAATTTAATTGTAGGTAACTAGCTAGCAGCAAGCTGGGGAGGGACATTCATGTCACATGGCATCAGATGCAAAGAAAAAGCCCTACAGAATCAGTTTTGTAACTAGAACTATTGTGAATTGGCTCAAAAGGAGATGCTCTTTATTTCATCTTTTTTATTTCATCTTTTATTAATTTTTTTTTTTTCTGCTGTTTACACAAAGTGTATCTACAAAAAATCGGCTGGTAATTTAGGAATTCCTCAGCAGCCTTTTTGCTTTCATCCTTGCCTCTTCTGTGCAATTATTTTGTAGATTCTGAGGAAGTAATATGGGTCCTGGAGATCCTCAGAGCGGGCAGTGCATCTGTTTGTGATACTGTAAAGTAGAATCCTGTTCTTGTTTTTGACTACCACACGTTTAAGATGGCTTCTATAACCCCCATTGTCTTAATGGCTTGTATAACCTGCATTGTCTTAACTGAAGTAATTTACTGTCACCTTCTGAATTTCACTAGCTAAAGGTTGACTTTAAGATCTGCCAAATTTTTACAGTAAATATTAGCTAATATTTCCAATGAGTCTCATGGTCTCCTTTAGTTAAGAGTCCTTTGTATTGACTTCTCTTCAAAAATCTACCTCTTTAGATGGTTTTACTGATCTGCTGCTCCACCAGTCCCTTGCATTCCTTTTGGGCTGAGCAAGCTTTTACACTACCTGAACGTTTCCCCTTTAGATATTTGTCTGTTACATCATCACTCTTCTTTCTCAATCCCTGGGTCATGATTGCATCTTTTTATAGAATGAAGAAATTCTGAAAGGGGGGAGAAGAAAGCATATGTGTAAACACAGGTTTGCCTGTAAGTGTTAATTAAATAAGGGACCTGTGTGCCCCTTTGTAGCAAATGCTCATTTCCGTTCTCAGAAGCAGAAATACAATTTCTAGAAGATGATTTCTGTTCCTTCCAGGACTTTCAGTTAGGTCCGTTGAGACCTCGGCTCACACTACTGCTATCATGTACTGATGTTTCTGCCTCTGTTAAACAGACCAGGAGGGGAAGTAAGTTTTCATTGTGGTGCTTTCAAATGCTAAGAGAACAGCTTGGGTATGAGGCTGTTCTGTCTTTGGGAGTCCTCAAATCTAAACCATTAAACTGTTCCTCAGATAACCTCTATCTTTTGCTAGGAATGAGGTTTTTCTCATTTGTGGGTTTTGTTACAGCTAGTGTTCTTCTCACCTGGTCTGTGTGGGACCCAGCTGCTGCAAGCTGACAGTGGACTGGTTCTGTGTGTGAGTAGTAGTTTAGATAGACAGCAGATAACATACTGTCAGAGCCCAAAGCTGAGGTAGGAGGAGGGGGATATAATGTAAAAACCTTTTAAATAAAACAGTCATTAATGATGAGACAGAGGACCCGCCCCTGTCATCATAGATGGTCTTGCAGTGCTCTGCTTCTCGGGCTCATCAGTAGAAGTGTGACTGGTGCTGCGGCATAACAAGTCTGTTCTTGCTTTAGCTCTTGGTGGTGATGGTACTTTCCATTCTGCCCCACCCCCCAGTTTCAGAGCATTTTTCTGTGCAGGCTTTATATTTTCTCCTTGAACGGTGTTGGAATATTTGTGTGTCACCACTATTGCGTTCTGTCCTATTTACCTGTCTGCTTAAGCATTTTACAGCATATGTTTCCTCGTTGCTGTGATGTTGGTAGCCATCCCTTTTTGATTTAGAAATTGGCAGTGGCCTGCTCTGTTGCTGCCACTTGCCTGCTTTGACCTGCCAGCCTTGAGATACGTGAAACTTCAGAGAACAGTTAGTGTGTGACTGTTGGGCTGGTCTGATCCAGAGCATTCTTTCCAGAAAAATGGACCGTTGGGTGAAAATATGGCATTAAACCAGTTATGTGGTCCCTAGACAGCTGCTTACCTGCCATGATGTCATTCTCGTCCTTGGATGTTTCTTGCTGTACTCCAGGGTGTCAGCTGTTGGCTCACTATCCATCCAAAAAGTGTTGTCCCAACTGACCCTTCCATTCTCCTCTTGCTGACTTCCTATATTTTTATAATTGCAGTATCCTCTTGGTCATCCTTGGTGACTCCTTTCCCTCCTCTTGCTTTCAGTACCTTCTTTATACAGATGGACACCTCTGCCCAACTTTCCCTGTTGCTGAAGTGTTTGTTCATGTGTCTTCAGCTCTCCCAATGGTGGAGATGTCTTCTCTGATCTAGGTGTTGATCTTTTCAGCCTTGCTCAGTGAGTCAGCTGGAGTTCCCTTGCGCTGGAGCGAGTGAGCTCTTCCGGACAGCAATTCACTTGTTCTGCCTGTACCATCTGAATCCGTCCTTTCTAGGCCTTTGCATTCAAAGTCAAATCTTGTTATTTCCCCTATAGTATATCAGACCCAAGTCTGAGCTATACACAGAGCTGAAACTCTTGCCTAGAGTCACCTTCCCACTGATTTTTGTGCTCGCTCCTTGTCTTATGCCTTGGCAAACCCTCATTTCCCACATACGCTTTTTCAAAGTTATCTGCAGAGAATGTTTTTGCTTTCTGTTTTATCTGCTTACCTATCTCTTTGCCTCTTTCCTGTTGGACCTCAAAAACACAGCTTATCTCCTTCAAGTGTTTATCAGTTTCTCCCACAGCACTGATCTGTTAACATGTCTGTTTGAGAACTTGCTGACGAGCATTTGTGTACTTTTCCCTCCGTTGCTCCTTTTGGCATGGAAGAAATGGCACATAAATTTCAACAAAGACACTGCCTCCTCCTTAAATGCCTAATTTATGAAGCCTACACAAACTTCGTCATGGTCGGAGGTTTGGTATATTGTAACTGCTGATTATTGTGTTGATCTGTTCAAGTAGTTTCCTGGTTCCGTACTGGATCTGTGCCCATTGGAGTTCATTTTTTCTTGGGTCTGGACAGAGCCTGGCCTGACGCTATCCTATCTGAGGTTGTTCAGGTAGAGAATAATTTGCTTATAGTATCATGATCTGCTTCCATTTAAGGTTGATGTAACTTAATTTGGGAAGCCTGAAGGCTCGCTACATCTTCCTGGGAAATAACAGAGAAGGTTTGTGGCAGGGCTCTGTGCAATATGTGGTATATGATATGCTGCAAAAGGTGAGTGTTTAGTTTAGGGTAGTGTGTTTAACTCCATCTCCAAACATAATGTTTTAAGTTTGTATTTTTGTACTTGCCTCTATACACATGCAATCTTGCATGCTTTACACAGATTAAGCCAGTTTAAGCGGTGTTTCACTGGACCTTCTGACAACCTTTGAATAAGTCTTCTTGTGGGGATCCTGATGAAAAGGTTTTCAGTCTTCTCCTGATACAGAGCAGATGTACACTGCTACCCTTCAAATGAATTATATTCTGGGGCACCAGCTGAAACTTTCTGAAAAGGTTCCCTTTTAATATCTGGCTTCCGTTACAAGCATCAGACTGCTCAGCGCCTTCATTATTGTACTGGGTTTTATTTATGGTGCCCAGGACAAACTCACAGTAGGGAAACTAAAGGGGGCTTGAGCAATTTTCTACATCATTCTGTCCAGGAATCAAAACAGCCAAAGACTAATGAGAACCCATATTTTAACAGCTTACTGGATGGCAGCAAAGGCTGTCTCACGATGAATAGTGAAGAAAAACAAACTAAACCAGAAAATTCCCTTTTCCCACTGTATGAACAGCATGGCTTTCTTTCGGGAGAGCTCTTCTATGGTATATTGAGGTGGTAAAATCTGGCACGTCAGTCTGCAAAAACTCTGGTGGTTGTAAAAGCCTTTACAACGCGGTTATCAAGAACACAATGAAGCTTTCACGTGGCTAGACATCTTTTAGATGTTTACAGTAAAACTTTTGCTTTTATTCATATTGCTAAACTTCAACTAAATAGGTTATTTTGTTTACAAGCATGAATGATAAAGTAAGTTTCACCTTCAAAGGAAAAATCCAGCTACTGTTGTTTGAAGGCCTCTCTTCCTGTGCACTGTTTATAAACTTCCAAGGCTAGAAATAGTGCCTTCCACTTCTGAAGACCAGCTTATTTGGTGTTTTGTTCCGTATAGATCCTGGGTGTAAAGACCAGGGGAATGAATGAAAGAAGACTCGAAGAGCTCTAGGTACAGTTTAGGCCTCCAGAAAAATCCCAGAATACTATACCCTGAGCACCATGGGTCTTTAAGTGAACTTGCTTAGAAAAATTGTTGACCCTGCGTACCGTGGAGAATATATGCTCTTTTGTTTGGTTCTCAAAATATCAGAAAGATGCCGTGCTGCTTTTCCGTTTGCTTGCAGGGACATAAGTACCCCAGTATTCTTTAAAAATGGATGTAAACAGCTCCTTGGAACAGTAGCTATTAAACTTTGTTGAAAAGTGCTTAGCAATGACAAAAAAATGTTATTTCCGAAAGGATTTCTGTAGCACTGAGGGTTTTTTTTTTTTTTTAAATGAAAGACCAAATTTACCACAAAAATGTCCCTGTAACCTCTTATAATTCAAAACATATTACTTGCTTTTCAAAAGCACAGGCAAATTACCAGGGAGACTTTCTAAAATAAGACTGAGGGTTAGATGTATAACTTTGTGGACAATGCTTCTTGACAATAAAGTGTTTCCTTTTTTGAGTTTCATCTGTGTCACAGTCAGAAAGTAACTTTGCTTTATGTGGTTTATGTACTGACCTCTTTTAGGTGAAGAGAACGCTAACAACGTTTGTGTATGCCTGCAGGCATTGGTATATAAAAAGGAGTATATTCGTTTCCCTTTTTTTTTCCTATTAAATGTAGCATTTATGTCTCTAGCAAAACAAACAATAGAAATCTTGTCTTTGTTTGTTCTTGGTTTTTGGGCCGTACTGCATCCTGGCTTTCAAGGATACAGACATTCCTGAGCTAGACATCTCCAGTCTCTGGCAGCTAATTCTCTGAGTCTTTATTAGTTATACTGAACTTAAACCCCTTTGAGGAAATGCCAAGAAAAAGTAGATACGTGTAAACCTTTTTAAACCTCATATAAAACTATGCAAGCTGGACTTGATAGGAAACTGAAGGCAAGTTGAACAATCTTGAAATAATTGGGATTATTTTGCTTAAATTTTTCTGATCAGTTGATAGAAAATATGTTTTCCATTAAGGGCTTACATTTTTGGAGACTTAAAGGGGGGCTGCTTATTGTCAAAATGAGTCTGTTTTTTAACCAAAATATTTCGGCTGCCTTCTTTCTTTTTTGGTACTGTCACTCCATTCCTGCAGGTAGTGGAGGAGTGGCCTGTGCCAGTCACCCCAAATGCCTGAAGCGGTGGGTGTTGTGGGGTTTTGATGCTGAGTGCTTCTGCCCTGAGGAGCAGAGGAGTGCTAGACTTCCAGCTGGGAGGTAGAGGTATGAAAGCCAGGAAGGTGTGACGGTGGACACTCATCTTTTAAAAGATGCTATGTGTATCATCCCCCATCCTGCAGGAAACAAGTAGCAATCTAAATCTCAACGTTTTCTTTTACTTGAAGAATGCCTGATTATTTTTTCCCTGCTTTTCTCTTGGTTTCTGGATCTTTGATCATCTCATCGAGGAGCCAACGTGGCACCTGCCGCTTGCTGTATGAAGGAACAATTGAAGCAGATGGCTTAGAGCAGATAGATGTTTATGTTTCCATGACTCCTCTGAGACGATGATGTTGTTTTGGGGCTCTGGTCACACACCATAGGCTATGATTAACTTTAGAGGCCAGCCCAGACTTGTTGCTGCTGAATTTGGGGAGAAAACTCTGTAGTTGATCTTGGTCTCCTCCTGGGAGTTTTTTTTCCACAGTTGATTTGTTACTGGCAATTCAGCTTATTTGCTAAGACGCTGTTTACTAAAGTTAGTGAGTAGGCCCTGTACAGACAGACGCATCAGAGTAATTTGACGTGTTTTATTGTACAAACTAGCTTGGGAGCAGTAAAAATGTATTGTGTAGCAAATGTTATAGTTGAATCATGGAAGCTGTTGAATTGGGTCATAATCTTTTAAAATGTTTAACTTCATCTGATACGACATTTTAACCTTCTGCCTTTCCTGTATTGTCCTTGTACCTAGAAAAATTTAACAAGTTAAATACAGTAAACTTTGAATTTTGAAGACATTTTGTAGTGCCTTGACTAAATTAAAGGAAAAATTTGCTACGTTTACATTTACTAATGTACACTATTAAACCAAAATAAATTGCAGGATGGAACAAATTAACAAACTTTTACAGAAAGACTGACTGGCTTGGTCAATAGGTCTGGTTTATGTTGTACTGGGGATGTGGGAAGACTTTGGAGAGCTCAAACATTTAAGGAGTCAGGTTCAGTATTGTGGGTTATTTTTATTGAGACGCTTTTGCTGCCTTTTTGAAGGCTCCTCCATACCTGTACGTGGGTTATGTATCAGAAATCTTGTGCTAGTAGTAATTCCCACACCACTTTCACATCCTTTGTGCAGTGCCAAATTCTCGGCTGTCTTTATCAGCATGGTAAGCCCCATAACCAATCTGGGAAAGCTTTCAGGGGAAAGACAAAACCCCAACCCTCTAACCTTTCATATGTAGATGTATTGGCTTGTCTTAGCCCAAAACAGTTTAAGATAAATGAGCAGCCTCTGTTTATGTTAATGAGGCATTTGATGTAGAAGCTAATAGAACTTATGGCCAGATCCCAAGTAATTTGCTGTGTAACAGCATGCAGGAAAATTGCACAATTGTGCCCACCCATCTGGTCATCACTGGGTGTCCACATGGATAGTGGCAGCCTTTGATACTGTCATTTTATCATTCTCTGAGTAATAGAGTGCAATTGATATTTTGCAAACTAAAAATTGCTGTCACTGAAGACAGCAATTCCTTTGTAGTTTTGACCTGGCTTTTGGTACTCTTTGTACACTCCAGTGCTATGAGTGCCAAATAGTCCCCCTTTTTTTTAATGTGGTGAGGAAATAACATGAAAAAACATCCTATCCTACATCATTTACAAACTTTCCATCTGTCAGTAAGGACTCACTGTGTGTAACTGGTGGGTGAGCAGCACTGACAAATTCAACCATTCACCGATTTTGTTTTCTGCTTTCTGACATTTAAGCCTTTGGGATGTGCTGTGGTTGCTTTCAAACTTTTCTTCACAGTGATGAAAGCTAAAAACCTCTCTCAATAAGGGTGAAGATGATTGTATTTATTTTACTCTAGCAGGATGTATTTTAAGAAAAACAATAGATATCATGAGACCCATGGAATAAATCACAAGTGCGAGTGGTGAATATTATCTCAGTCTGTAATCTTGCCTTGTGTTTACGTTCCTTCTCAGTGCTGCTGTCACTGCCACCGACCCCTTGCGTTGTCTAGTATTAACTTCTATTAACTTGTCCTGCCATAGAGTTTTTGCACCAAGGATTTTGCCTTTGAAATTACATCTTTCACTCAGGGTGGATGAGTGCAGTAGTTTTCAGTCTCTCAGAAATTTTGTGTGAATACAGAGAAAGTATCAGCAACAGAAGGATTTTGTGGAGCAGGTCATGTAAGAATTTACTTTCACAGGAATTTTTAAGGTGATGCAAGAACTGAGGGCTTTCACTGCAGATGTCCCTCTCCTTAGGTGCTTTTGGGTGCAGCTTCTAATTCCTGAGAAGTGATTTGGCTGGAAAAAGGATCTGTTGCTTCTCTGCTCAGGATCCCCAAGAGCCTTCCAGGGTGGGAACTGGTGGCACAAGGTGATGCTGGGAGTCCTGGGACTCCTGCTTACTCGGGGTGACAGACCTCTTCCTCAGCACTCGATTCCCATCACCTGCTCACTGACCCCCCCTGCTCCTGCCTGCCCCATCAGAGAGCTCATAGAAGGTGTCAATGGAAACTCTCTTTTCTGAGCATATTTGTGTTAATTTTTTCTTTCTAGCATAGTTACCTTACATGTCAGTCTTCAGAAATGTTCTTAAGGCCTGGCTGTTGAGCCAGCACTTGACCCTCTGGAAGCCACAGAAGCATCACTTGTGTTACCCTGGTGCAAAATCTTTGCTGTTATGTTCTGTAATTATGCATGCTATTAATAATTTTCTGGTGCTTCTGGATCCCACTGCAGTGTTTGTCACTTTTGCTTTTGGATTTCACATTTTCAGAGTGTAACTAGCCATTCTGCATGTGGTTTGGAGTCTTCTTGCTAGATTTGCCTTGAATTACATCATAGAGAAGAAGTTAAAAGAGTAATAATAAATCACCTTCCTATTAAGTAGATAGCATCTACTTGTCTTGGTTTGACTTGCTTTCTTACCAAGTGTATTTTGGGATCTCATGAAAACTTATTAGGTCATACTTGTGAAGATAGTATATGAGACTGTTCCTCTTATTCCAAATATAACCATCCTGTGATCTTAATCAACATTTGCTTTAAAATTGTCCAGCCAATGGCAAATTTGGCCAACACCAGTGTTAATGTGGAGGTGGGTTTTTTTTTGTTACGGACTTAGTTCCTTCTTTTCTATCTACAGATACGACTTTTCTAGGAGAGCAGTTTGGGATTTCTTCCAAAGATGACTCCTATTTGCCAGATCCACCTATAGCAAAAATAGGACATGCTGTTACAATGTGTATTTTTTAGGCTACTTAATATTTTGTCCAGTAGTCACTGAACTTTAACTGGTAGCCTTTATCTGTGAGCTTGCTTTTTCTTTCCCCGTTTGTCCACCTAAAGACAAACAAAAACCCCAGGTGAAATTGGAATGTGTCTCCATTAACATTTTTGTTGCTAACCTGCCCTCCTGTCTGCCTCGGTTTTATAACTGGGAGTGGAAATTGCCCAAGGTCATCTTTCAGAAAGCAGTAAAAAAGTGTTATTCCTGCCATTGACTCTACCTCTTGGCTGGTTTCTGTAGACCTCAGACTCCTGAATGCAGCAGCCTGTGGGACTACTGGTGGTTAATTAGTATGAGCCACACCAGTCCCAGTTTTTAATTTCCTAGATAATTTCCTAGATTTCCCTGGGTAATCTCCATTTCAATGATAGTTTCACTGTTGCAAAACTACAGCTGCAGCAAGGACCTGGTTTTGTATTGGTGAACTGTGGTGTATTTGCATTTCTCAGGAGCTGTGCAGATCTCATAGCTGATGGGATGGGGCACGAGAACTGGGGGAAAACACTTTTAATCTGGAAACCGTGCTGGGCAGATTCCCCAGAGAGCAAGCAACTGGTCTGATCAGGTACAGAAAGCAGTACCCCAGCTAATAGCATTGTGATCTCTTCTGAGAGCATCATCTACCGAAACATCCAGAAGGAAGGTAAAAGTTCCTAATGCTTTCTCCAAAGCAAGACCTTCCTGCCAGAACATTTATCACCAATAGCAGCATCTGCAGTTGAGTCTTGTGTAGCAGTTCTCAAATACTGGTGTGATGAACCTGAACACGTAACTGGAATAGAAGAAGTTAAGATTTGTAGTTACAATATTTTTGTCTACTCAGGACATTCTTTCCCATTCTTTTCCACTCCCCAGCGTTTTGTTGCTAACATCTTTGTCCTCTGGCCTGTCTAGTCCATTATAAACAGTTTGTTTGGTGCCAGGAGCAGTCCTCTTTGCTGGATGTGTATCAGACAAGTGTTTGAATTAAAGAACTGCCTTTGAAATTAATGAGAAGGTTAAGTGGGAGGCAGTTGTCTCTACTTATGGATTAAATAAGTGAAGCTAAACACTAGGCCCTAAATAAAACTGTGAACTATATATTTCCAGGATGAAATTAGCCTTGTTAGGATGCTTCTTCTGGGGTTCTGTAATTTACAGAATTACTTCCTAATATTTACAGATATACTTCCTAAAAGAAGATTGTTATCAATGCTTTAGTGTTCCCTCAGGGCTTCAACAACAGGGTGACCCATAGAAAACCTAAACGGGTTCATTCTTCTCAGTTTAAATTCCTTTTGTCAAAATGGGAATAACTCTTTGGATAGGGAAGTGTTTTAGCAGGATCTTGCCTGCTCTGTGGTGGTCCAGCTTCACTGGATTCAGGTTGGTTGTGTTATGGGGAGGGATGGTGCTTTTCAGCCCTGTGATTATTAGATACACTCCACCCTTGAAAGCTCCTGCTCCTTTTGCTGCTCTTCCCTTCATGGCTGGCACAGACTAATGTTATGCCAGAGTGTCGACATGGCCTGCGGTTGCATAACGTACTGCAGTGGGCTAACCAGCTTTAGCAAAACAGTCATCTTGGGCAGATGTTGCAGTGAAGTAATGATTAATCGGGGAAAAATTTTAACAACCTTAAATGGCAGTAAATTTATTTTGGCAGGTGGAGACTGAGAAAATCATTGCTGCCATGTAGTGAAGTATTACTCTGAAGAGTTAGAATCTCTTTTATCTGCCGTAATGCTTTTTCATGCTGTCTCCTGTCTCAAACTTTTACTGGAGCAAGAGCTTCAGTACTGAAATCTCCTTTTTACAGAAACCTAACATGTTTGCCATCCATGTGAGAATGTGGAATGACATTTTTTCAGAATTTCACTAAACATCGGAAGTACCGTTGCATCTTGCTTCAGAGAATGCAATGCACATACTTAGGATAAGGAATGAAATATCCATCTGAATTGACATGATGACAACTATAGCGCTATTCTAAAGCTTGTCTTTTCAAGACCTATGAACTAGCATTGCATGTAACACTGAATGTCTTCTGTGAGACTGTATGGGATAGTGATCTATCAGCCTGCCAGACTGAATTTTTTGAATATTCTTGTAATAATCTTTCTGAGGGTGAAAAAGTAACAGGGTTCATCTGATGTGAATTCTTTTTGATTCAAAAGATCCAAATTCTCAGCAGCTCTACTGTTGTATTTTATTTTGAACAGGAATTTAGTTTTGACTTCAGGAATAGGTTGCTGGCATTTCTCTTTTTTAATCTCCCTTGTTGGTCAACAAGTTATTGTTGGTGCATCCATAAATTTCATGGAAGTTTGTTTATTTTACTGAGGCTCTGTTCAGGGCAGAAAGCACTTAACTGAACCTAATTTTTATATGCTCTAGAAAACTTTCAGCCTCTCTCTCTCGGATTGTAATGGTTAGGTAGGAGGACTAAAAATGACTGTTGAATGTTTATATAATGTTGTTATTGCCTGAGATGCAAGATGTATGCAACCTGCAGTCGCAGTGACAGAACTATTTTTGGTTATGGTGTTGTCCTGTGTTCTTAATTCTTTCTTTAGCCAGCAGAAGTGGTAATATGTATGCTGTTTTCTTACCAATGCTGTACTGGAAGTAAATGTAGTCAGCAGACAGGGAACTACACAGCCACTGAAGACCATGTGTTAGAGTAAGTGTTTTCCTTGTGGAAAAAAAAAAAAGAAAAAAAAAAGCATATATTTTATACAGTCAATCTTTCTACAAACAGACGAGTTGTTAGTCTGGCAGGATGTAGTTCCATCTTCCTTAGTAGTTTGACTTCCTTTTGCCTTGTGTGTGCTTAAGCTTGTCTCTAGTCTTACGCTGAATTGATGTTGACTCTAAGGTACTCTGAGTAATTCAAGGGAAGGATATTTGTGGAAAGATTGTGATTTGCTTTTTACCTATAGTAAATGCAGGCTATCAGGAGAACTTAAAAATACTAAAAGTATAGGCCCACCTGTACATAATTTTCAAACTCATGTTATGACCACATATGATGGTTGTAGTTCCTAGTGCAAAGAACCAGCTGGCAGATGATTTTACTTGTTTTTTTAATAAGGTATGAAGGCATAACACACATCTGAAACATCTGAGAGATTGGTATGGCTCAAAGTTTATTAAGTTTACTTAAACTCTTAAAGCAACTCTAAGGCATGTTGATTTCTTCAGAAAGCTTTTGTTAGTTTGGATAGAGGCCATATTATGTAAGATATAATTACTTGGCATCAAAGTAGTGATTTTAATAAGGAAACAGTTTAAAGCTTGATGTGGTCTCTGTTGTGGCAGTAACATTCAAAGTGTTGGTGCATGTAGGAATAAGACACAGGTGAGGTATGTTTATAAAGGCACAGTTTCCTTATTTACTGTGTCACAATAACTGTCTCATTTCCCTCCAGTTACCTTGCTGATTAGTGACTATCCTGAGTGCCTACAGTCAGGAAAATGAGAAAATAATCAGGAAAAACTTCTGATTTCATGTTATCCAAAGTGCTTTAAAGCTGCAGCTTGCAACTCCCATGTGGTGTTGTCTTGTGGAAAAAACTCCCAAGAGGTGCTACACAGCCCGTGTGGACTCTGCTGCAGCCCAAGAGGAGTATTTTGTGTGATACCTGATTTTACCCAGGATGAGATCGGGTCAAGCCTGCCATCAGAGATATGTACAGAGGATCAAGAGGTCTAGTACTGCTGGCTCAGTAGCCACAGCTGAGGTGTTTTTAAATCCTTTTTCCTCATACTGAAAAGAATTGTTTAAAACCTCCTTAAATTCCCTTTGACTAGCTACTTCATTTTTCTTGTTTTTTTGTTTTTGCCCTAAATGGAATCAACAGGCCATTTTTTGTTGCATACAGTTTTCCTTTGAGATGACCTTTAAGCCTTGTTAGTTGCATTTCCATTTAGGGAATCCTTAAACTATTTGGTATCATTGGGTGGGGGGCTTAGATAGGATTAGAATTTTGAATGTTTGTTTTCTGATAGTAAATTGCCTTCTTGTGTGTCCTCCAAAACTTCACACTGAAAATAGTATAAACAAGACTGCTTTCAGAGAGGTGACAGCAGAGATGGCAGCAGAAGCAGCTCTTGGGGTGAGGAGGTCTGTGGGGCAGAGCGGGATGTACCGAGCACAGCAGCAGGTGACTGCTAAGGGCTATTGCCCTGCTCATGTCCTGCTTAGCTGCAGGAGGAGAGAAAGGGTCTGGCATTGAAAATGTTCCATGTTCCCTGAAGTATGTTGGAGACAAAGGATTTCTCAAGATCCTGGACACATTTTAAGTTTTGGAGAAACTGTGCCTTAGTGCAGCACCAGGGAAGGTTCTGGAGAGCAGCTCCTCATTGGGTCATTCTTGACCTCTTCCTCACACATGCGAATTCTGGGAAGGCAAAGCTCCACAAGAACTAGATTGTATCACGAGCAGGGAGGCCTGTGCTCGTCAATACATCTTGGAGTTTCACATTAGTGTCTAATCCTGTTTTGGAAACTTAATTCCTTTTCCTCCTCTTAAGTAATTTATGATTTGTACAAGCTGTTCAGATGATGTTTCACATACTGTGTTGAACATAAACTTTGGTTTCCTCTAAGTTCTCCAGCGTTCATGTCCATATCGGTGAACAGGGATTGAAAGCGCTCCTAGGGCTCAGTTGCTGCTCTCTTTGCAGCTGTGGGCATCTGCATAATTGGCAGCTCAACTCATCCAACCCCTCCTGCTCTGTCTGTGTGCCTTCCTTCCCTGGCCTGCAGGAGCAATTGTGGAGAATTCTCTGGCATGAAGATCCCTCTGTCTTAAGAACAGTCCTACATTCTAGTTTCGCCCCTGTGTGAAAATTTCACCAAGGTTCTCAGCCCTAAGACAAAGTAGGGAATGTTATCAGCGGTGGAAGAATTAACTTGCTAAAAGTGTTTTTCCTGTTTAAAGCTTTTATGGTACTCTCTGTGAGGTGGCCATCAACAGTCATCTTGGGAAGGGTCAGGTTAGTATTATATGGTCAAAATATTTGTCGTATATTTACTACAGGTTTATCAGGCACTAAAGGGATGAACTGAGTCAATGAGTTGCTGACTGACCAGCTGCACAAGCTTTGGACAAACTGGCTGAGGGGTTGATTTTCAAAGTTACTTTTACTGAAAGTACCAGCCTGGCACAGACTTATTTTGCTATGGAGGAAGGTGCAGGTCTTTCTGCTGGAGGGTTTTGTGGTCCACAGGTCACTGGAACTAGTTTACAGCTATTTTTACTGTATTTGTTTCCTTCGGATCTATACAGGATGCTTGTTCTTTTAATGTCCTACTTTTTATTATGATTATAAATTGTGAGTGCCAGCTGTGAAGGAGGCAATGCCTGTAATTGCAATTCTGCCTGGGAGTCCCTGGCAGCATGTGCCCTTCTATAATGTCAGGTTTTATTTGAAACGGACTTTTGTTTGGATGCCTCACTGAATAATCTGTCAATAGCTGAAATAATACCTTGATCCCAGAGTAAGTGGTGCTGCCAGAAATCCCACTTGCTTGTCTGGCTAGCTCCATGGTCACAGCTAATAAACTGTCTTTGCTCACACTGCAGCTCATTTTACTCCTGAATTGCCCTTTCTGCTATAGATCTGCGTGTGCTGGCCAAATTGGGTTGGTTACCAATTAATGTAATGTATACAAACAACTGCTTGCTCTGCTGTTCTGAGCCCAACTCTGCCTACACTTGGGGTTATCTCATTCCTCCAGTGCTCCTTGTGAACCTGTGAACTTCTGGGGGGATTTAACGATGGGAACACCAGTGCAGACCACCTGCCTGACTTTTGGCTGACCATGGCTAAAAATCATAGCCTAGCTGGACTTCTCATTTTGTTGCTTGCAGTTGTGAAGACAGTTGAGTCTAACAATTTTCCTTCTTTTTTAATTAAGGTTGGGTACAATGTGAGGGAGAGAGAGGAACATAAGGGGGCTGTGAACCAATTCCAGGTTTCGTGAAGCAGCAGTAAAGGTGCTATTATAAATAAGCAATGGCTTGTAAAGGGTTGCAATCTGCTAATGTAGGTTACTGGGTTGATACCATGATTTAATAATGGTCCTTTAATCTGTTTAGATATTTTGACAGTCCTTTCAGTTTGAATATGAGGAATTCGTCCCTTGTGAATTTTTTATTATTTCCCTGGGTCATTTTAATAGTTGCAAAATCTGTCAAATTATACTCAGCTGCACAGCACACTGCTATTTCTGATCAAACTATGAAGACAGCCTCAGTAATTGCAGTGGTGTTGAAGCAATTGTTGTCCAACAAGCTGTAATTTGAAAATGGGTACCACTGCTTAGCCAATGTGGTGATATAGTTTAGAAGCTTTTAAAATACTACCTTCTGATACCTTTGTTTTGTTGTCTACTGCTTATATCTGATTAGCATGTCATGAAAACATCACACGTGCCCATCTTCTTAGCCTTTGCATTATAATTACATGTTGACAAGCAATCAATGCTGCGGAGAAACTGAGAAGTGCAGCAAGAGCTTGTGTTTAAATAACCAGTTGCACACTTCTGTGCAGTATTTGAACGTGCCATATGGTGTGTGATGTATGGTGGTTTGTGTATTAACAGTTGGTCAGTGGATTACGAAGCCTATGGTGTCATATGATTGTGTTAGTTTGCCCTACAGAGGCTGCTGTTAACAAGAAGAAAGGACCGTCTGTTTACAAACCTTTGAAGACAGACGAGTGTTACGCAGTCAGTGCAGCTTCACCTTGCAGCTCATACCAATGGAGCTTAGTTATGTATTCTCCTTTGAGATCGCTTTGGAAACCAAGTTAAAGCAGATGATCCAGGAGGGACTTCAGGAGCAAAGCAATCTGAACCAACCCTGTTAAAACAGGAACATGAATACTGCCCTCATTTGGGAGGGGGTGATCAGTAAGTAAGGAGGCCAGCAATAAATGATCAAAAAGAATCCCAGATTTCTGAAAGTATTCCTAGTTTGTGGATTTAATGTTTTATGTTGTGTGTATACTGTTATACTGTTTGAAACTGAAATGGTGCTTTACGTTGTCAGTAACACCTGGGTGTTAGCACCATCTTCTTTCCCTACTTAATGAGTCATATGGGGGGCTTAAAAACAAGATAGTCAAGCAGCAGTAAGTTAATGTTTAGTTTTAGCAATATCTGTTTTATTTGCTGTATATTTAATCCTTAATTGCCCTGGAGTGGATGATCTGGTTGCAAATTAACCACGCCATTGATAAAGGCATATGTGAGCTCCATTCAGAAACAGCTCAGTCCTGGCAAAGCACAGCAGCCTAGGTGTGGTGCTGGGAGAATGTGCCTCTGCTGCTTTCAGGCTGAGGATTTGTATCACTGTTTTCTTACCCTGTGGAACTCCCGCTAATGAAGCCACAGAGCTGAGGTAGTTCCAGGCAGAGCTGGCTTTTGCCACCATATTCTCAGAGCAGGGACACTGGGGAAGAAGCTGCAGAGATCTCCTAGCAGGAGGTGAACCCCACTTCTGCAACTTGGACACTGTACAGGAGCTAGTGATGTTAATGTCAATGCAGTTGATGAATCAACCCTAAATTTTCACCTGCCTGAATGTAGATATCTAGTGGAAGGCTTGTGGCAGTATGCTAGTTAACCCAGGTGCCGGGCTGGCAGGCTGGAAATACAAGCGCTTCTCTCTCCAGGGGTTTGGCAAGCTGGCTTTGTCCTGCAGGGCTACTCAATTAAAAAAATGTAACCTGGCCTACATGAAGGTGCTCTGTAGGAGCAGCCATGGTGTGTGGTGCAGAATGTGGTCTGTTGGAGAGCTTTGGGAGTGTATGTGCAAAGACCTGTTGAGAAAGATCCCTCTCCCAGGACTGCTGCAGATGCTAGGCAGTGTGGTTGTGTGAAATGTCTGCTTGACAAGGAGCTAGCAAGGATGTTGTGCTTGTGAGCTGCTTTGCATCAACTGGCCTGTGGAAAAAGAATCTCCCCATGGGGGATCACAAAGATGATACAGATGTTGCTGAGGTAGCCTTTGCATAAAAGCAAGATTCATAACATTAACGATGGCACAAATGGGGGAGGTGGTGCTCCTCCTGAAGATGGCTGGATCACCTCATGGATTAAATCCAATTACACAAAACGCTGAGCCATTCATTTACAGATGAGTAACATGCTGTAAATTGCAAGATCATGGATCGGCGGCAGAGGATGATTAGAAGACACTACATGTGCTGCGTGATACCAGCCACCAGTTCAGTGTGCTAGAAAACATTCATGAGGCTCAAGGGTGCAGTGGTAGGAGATGCAGTCAGTAAAGACAAGGAAATGTTGGTATGACTTCATAAAATATTAGCAGGCTTTTGTTTTAATAACTAAAGTTTGACTTGTTTCAACTAAAAGTGGAAACAAACCCTCAAACCTGAGCTGATGGAATTAACACTTTTCCTGTGAACTCCTCTCCCTCCAGCCTTCCTTCTCTCCCTGCTTCTCCTTACTCCCCTCATCCCCACCGAAAAAAGGGGAAAGAAAGAATTTAAGGAATAACACTGGTAAAGCAGCACTAGGTGGTAGAGGGGCGATCGTGAGTTATTGTTGCTGGCTGTTTGCACAGGTTGGTTGGTTTGTTTTAACATATTGATCCTGTGTTTTAGGGCTTCCACCTAGTGTTTACAGATGCCATGCAGGAATCCTTGGGCCTGGCACACTGCTTTGGGCAGTGGATATCTATTTTTCTCTTCTCCAGAATTGGATGAGCCGCAGCCCAGATGAGATATTTTCAGGGTGAACTGCCTCTTCAAGTAGTGTTAAACTGTTTTGGATCCCTGGTCTGTCTTCCTTGAGGTTACATCAACAGATTTGGACTGAGGAAAGCATTTTTCTTATATCAGGTTACTGGACAGTTTAGCAGGGTTTTTGTGTGGCCCATTTCCTAGGACCTTTGGCATTTTCACTGCTGAACTATAAATCTTTTAGGACTGAGACAGAAATTTCACTATGCAAGCAAGTAGCTTCAAAAGACAAAGCTTCCTTGCATGAGAGAGAAGTAGAAAAAATAATTAGCTCGTTTTTATCTACTCTGACCTGGGACTTTGAGAGAAGTGAAGATATGGTGTTAACAACTGTCCTTATTTCCTGGCATTTGCTTATCAGCATTAATGACTTGTGCACCATAGCAGCAACTTATCAAAGCTTCTGATTTTTCTATATGTGGGACCATGTCCTTAACTGTTAATGCAAGTCTGTACTCCAGTTAAAAGGCCAAAGAAAGGGTGCTCAAGATGAGCGTAGATATGAAGTGTCAAATTCCTTTGTTCTCTTTCTCAAAGGACAAAGATGCGAACAGGAAATAACTAAGCTTTATTTCTTTTCCTGTAAGTCTCTCTTGAATATATTTAGGAGGAAGAGTGTAATTTCAGAAATACATTCCACTCTCCTTTTGACAAAACCAGGATTTGTAGTAATTTTGTTGGCACTGCATGGAAGTGCCGTGAATGAAACACTTGAACCCTGTCCTTATCTGCAAGTCCATCAAACCATTTCATTGTATCCCAAAGCTATAGATACATTTTCTTACTGGATTGTGTAAGTGATCATTTTATTCATCAGAATTCTGTTAGAGGAGCAGGCCAGAAAAGCGAGTACAATATTTGCTAGGAGGAGCCTTGTGTAAATATAAACATTAAAAGTTAGTTTTACAGATATCTATATCTCTATATAAAAAATTTTTAAAA
Source organism: Pandion haliaetus (assembly GCA_013401275.1). Taxonomy (NCBI): domain Eukaryota; kingdom Metazoa; phylum Chordata; class Aves; order Accipitriformes; family Pandionidae; genus Pandion; species Pandion haliaetus. The sequence goes on along the minus strand of VYZV01008222.1, from coordinate 24,644 downwards.
AATAAAAAGAGCATGAAAATACTATACTTAGTGTTGATGTGACTGTTGCATTACAACATATTAAATATTTGAAAGGCAAGTAATAACAGTTGTATATAATGTAGGTTTAAATTCTTTCATTAATAGGTATGGAAAATGGTGTTATGCTTGAGCCAGGTCTGAACAGAATTTCTTTAGATAACAAAAGGCCACTTTAGGGTGAGGATGTCAGCTTTGCTGGTGCTTCTCATTGGATAAGCATGCATTCTACGTGGGTTTTCCAGAACTGAAGTCATGATCTGTGTGTGCTGTTATATAACGGCTGACACTTGTATTCCACTATGGATTGCTGGTAAACACCTAAATGTATGGATTGCCAATGCTTTCCAAATAACAAAAAAATATTTCAAGAAACTTCAAGCATACTGTTGTTTTCAGAAGTCCTTGGAAAACTGGCAACAGATCCATTTTCCTCATTTGCTACTGCCTGCTGGAGGATGATCGCTAAGTGTATTGGGGAGCTGATATGTAAACATTTCTAAGTGTATAATTATTATTAATTCAGTAAGATCTTTATTATTCCAACTGTGCAAGTATTGATAAGATATCTGATCACCTCTTCTGCAGGAGGGATGAATGTGAGAAGGGTAACACAAATCTCTTAACTTAAAAAACATAGAAAAATAACACAGAAAATATTTTTTCCATCTAATAGATGATTTTATATATTGTTTTAAAAGGTTTAAAGTGATTGACAGTTTGTGACTGCCAGACTTGTTGATTCAAAGTGTATTTCTTTGTGTTTCATTGCAGTATGTTGCTGTTCTGCAGGGGCTTAGCAGCTGATTGCTCACAAGAGGAAAAGAGAAACATTTGGAGGAGGATGTGTCATAGCTCTGAACTATTAACTAAACTGATTTCTAAAAAAAAGATTAAATAAGGCTGATAGCAAAATTAATTTGAAAACCTGTGCTGCTATCACTGGAAATAACACTTACTGTCAGCCGTTACTTGAAGCTGCAGCATGTATCTCATAGCCATGGAGTAATGTTTGGAAGGGACCTGTGGAGGTTATTTCATCTAATGCCCAGCTTTAAACTGGGCCAACTGCTTTGTTACTTGTGTCAAAAATGAATGTAATAATCCTGGAAATAAGCAGTGGTGCAGTTTTACTCTGTGCTGCTGATATTGAGTGTGTAATTAGATCTGCCAAAGCAGAGAGTATGCACTTGCCCACCACTCTAGGCTAAAATAGTGCTTTCAGTAAATAATTAGTGGCCGAAAACTTCGTTATTAAACTTTTTGATTAACAATGTAACATTGCTCTGACTTTTGGTGATTGTCACTAACTAACACTCATTACCTAACAAACAATACTTTATGAAAGTAGGAGCCTGTCTGAATTCTTGGACTGATATGTCTTATGAAAAGATCCTGTTTTAAATAATTTCACAAGGCTCTGAATTTCACTGGCCTAGAATTATAAATGCGATGGTGTGGTCAAAGTCATCTTGGCTTGTGGAAGATGAGTTGTAGTTATTTTACAAGTTATCTGCATATTAATTCCGAGTGGTATTTGTGCTGTCTCATAATATTTGAATAGTCTTTCAGCTTCTAAGTGGGAGCTATCTTGACAGAAAAAATATGTAAAATCTAAAGGAAGTAAATGAACACAATCTTTCTGGTGATAATTTAAAATGATAAAACAAGCAGTGTGTAGATCAAGTAATCTGTTTTAATAATCAAACTATTTAAGTCCTTTTCCATATTACTAATGTTCCCCTTGCATTATCATTGTTTAACAACTCAGTACAGTTGACATTTAAAAATTCACTCCTTTTGCAATGAATGATGAATGCATAAATAACAGCACTCCTACTGCTCAGATGTTTTTCCATTGAAAGAATGTGAAGTGCTTACAACTGTTGTGCAAATTCATTTGCTTATCTTGCCTGTCCTACCCTGCACTTCCATGTCCACAAGGATGTTTGAGGAGTTCCCTGTAGTTCCTTCTCTTTTTCCCTTTTTGAAGTTCTCTTTTCAGTGAGAGGGAAGAAGATCCTGATGCTGAATCTGCCAGGTCAGTCACACTCATGACTTCAACTGAAAGCACTACACTTGGTTGTAGTAAAAAACCCCCTTTATTTCTAAACCAAACTTTCTGTAAAATATTAGCTGCCCTGCAACTGGAAGAACAAACCTTGTGTAATTACTAGGCCTTTTCAGCACTGATACACATACTTAACCTCGTTTCTATAAGGCTTGAGGGTTTGTCTTCCAGGGCACCTGCTGCTCGATTCTTGCTAACAGGGGAGAGGCTGAGAGATGGGGAAGAGGGGTTTTCACTGCAGTTCTGGTTCAGATTGTCATTAGGTGCATGAAGCTTTTCCAATACAAAACAGAAAATACAAGAAAAAAAAGTCCCACAACAAACCTGAGCGAAATCTATGATTGAAAAGCGGTAAGCTTTACCTGTCTAGACATGCTTTCAAGGAAGCACGAGGAAAAATCCTTTCTTTCAACCTGAATAGTTAATGGACATATTGTGTTGAAACGTATTTGCTTTGTTATTTGCAAACTTAGTTTTCCCCTTCATTGCTTATGGCTCTTTCTTCGTGTTAGCTGGCTGAAGTTGTTGGTATCTGTCCTGCAGGGAATGGTGTCAGTGATAATCTGGACTTGGGGTGGCCGAGATCACGGCTGTCCATCATAGTCCCTTCAGCAGACGTGGCAGAAGGGAATCTTTGGCAAAGGAGCTGGATGGGCAGTTGTCAGTGGCATATCTTCATCTGCTGCTTTGAGACTCAGCAGTTTGTCTGCCGAAGCCCTTAGTTGATAATCTAATGTGCTGCTAGGACAGTTTACGAGCCAAAACCACAGGAGTTGTGTTAAGTCACAATATGCTGTAAAACACATAAATGCCTAAAGAAGTCTGCCTGGTTTTGTGGCCAGAAAACAAACAGTCCTGTTTAAGGACTACATACTCAATATTTGTGTTTAGGTGAGATGGTGCAGATCACTGTAACAACTCTAAAAGAAAGCCTGATTATGCAGGAACATAAGCCATATCTGTGCATTATTTGCATATTTTGCATTATTATTTTTCATGATTTGCATGGCCTATATTAGTGTAAATAAGGCATCTAATTGTTTTAGATCTAATGTTACCAAAGGACGAAGCAAACCTTTTGGAGTGCTTGCAAATGGTGTACTGTATCTTAATACTGCAAGATGATACTTGGGGTTTTTGAGCCCTGTATCAAAACAATGCTGTATTCAGGAGACTCCAGCAGCATTCACAGATCAGCATGGGGCATGAGCTTAACAAACGCAGAATATTCCTTTACAGCTGAACAATGAAGCCTCTGAACATCAACATTTCATGGTCAGTTGACTGCAAAAGGAGTCTCTGAGCATCTACAAAGAAAATCTGTGAAATACTGTGATTGTACCTTGGCACCTAGGCTTGTGGAATAAATAGAGGTGTAGTTAGACATCAGTACAAATTTCTGTTAATTGTGCAGTGTATACAGAAGATTGGGAAGGTGGCATGGTATACCATATATGTGTAAGAAGGAGATGGCTTAGAAAATAAGGTTGAAAGTCATCACCAGTACAGTTGCTGATGTGGCTTCAGGTTATGTTTTTTTATACAAGGATGCTGCTGTATCAGGGTCATCAGCAGCGACGTGAACGGTTTTTGTTTCCTGAAGTTACTGGAGAAGTTAGGAGGAACTAAGAGGGTATCAGTCATGTCTTTGTTTCTCTGCATTTTTTTTATCTTTCTGTTGGGTTGCAGGATTTTATAGTTCCTTCAGCATCCCTTGAAAGAAAGGTTGTTATTCGGAAGTATAAGCTAGTCCTCACCTGGACACTGTTCAGACAAACCTACCATTGCAGAATTCATGCACCACTGAACCAGGGCGATGAAATCAGATGGTACCTTCTGCATGATGCAAATCTGTCCAACCACCAGTCATTGGTCTGGTTTTGCCTTTTGTGCTGCATTTTTATCCACTGATACATTTGAAGGTAGCGTACCCTTTAACACAGTGGTGTATAATCTGATGAACAAAGCTGAATTCCCAAAATTGAAGGCTGCGATAATCATGGGGTGGCAGATTACAGTTAATATGGATACAGGGTTTGGATAGAGCAGGTGGCAAATGAAGGTAAAGCGTCTTTTTTGAGGTACCTGAATGCTGTAATGCCAGAGTGGAAGGACAAAATGGATCATGAAGTCAGTTGCTGGTCAGTGCAGGAAGCCAAATCTTCTAAACACATCCATAAAATAAGTTTAGCAATATCCAGCAGGGCTCACTAGTCCTTGCAGCTTCTATTGAAATGCTTCTCCAGGACTGCTCCCTTGACAGCTAGCTTTCAGTTTCAAGCCTGTGTTGGCCAGGGTGAGTCCATTCCCATTTTTCTTTTGTATGGGCCTGTGTAGTTTTTTGATTAATTTTGTCTTCTAGCTTCCTGGCAAGATGATAGTCATTATAGAGTGATTACTTCAACTTTTTCCTCCTTCTCAGTAGGTCTATGAGTCTTACGCATTTAAGTTAGTTCTCTTACATGCCAAGCTCTAGGCTCTTCTGCACATGTGCTCCAGTTGACTTCATGTGTGATGGGAGCAGATAGAACCACCTACCTGACTTCTGAACTTTCTTTTTCTTTTTAATATCCTTTAATAGATTATGTGCTTTTATTTGACAGATTTAAAAGTTAGAGATATGGGTAGATGGCAGTCTCTTATTTGTTGCTGTCCCAAGCCTGTTCTACTCTTTCCTGGTTAGATACAGGATCTTAGGATAATTCAGCCTCAGGAGGTCATTCAGGGCAGCCTCCTGCTCAAAGCAGAGTAGTATGATTACTGCATTAGGATTTTACAGTGTTCCAGCCAGAGTTTTCACATGGAAGGTGTGAGTGTGTTTTACTGTTCTACACAGAGAATTCAGGAGCGAGCTTCTTTCCTCTACCTGTGCTCAATAGCAACTTTCTCACGTGTGGATTGGAATAAAACCACAAAGCATCATGTTGTTCCTGCAAGCTTTTCAGAGAACTTCCTTTTGTCTCATTATCTATTTCAAGTCTGCTTGCGCCTTCTGCTATGCTTCTAGAAATATAAAAAGAGTACGCCATGCTTCCCTGCTGTAGGAGAGACAGCTCAGTTTGTCTAATGCAAATAGAAATGAAAGTTCAGTGACTCCTATGTTTAGTGGTTTGGCATTTTTTCAGTGCAAGGTTAGTACTTTAACTTCATGTTTAAGGAGAGGGATTTTAATATTATTCCCCCTACATTTCACAGTTTTAGCCTTTATGAAGCATTCATTAGAGCTAGCTTAGCATCCGTCTTCCATTTTCCTTTCCCCTGACCTTACCTAGTTGGTTTGCAAAGCTGCAATAGATGACTCAAGGGTCAGCTGTGTTGGTGCTGAATCAGCCTTGTCAAATTACAGTCAGTTTGCTTAAACATTCGTTTGTGAGAAAGATGTGGCACCAGTCACTCATAGTTTACTATTTTCTTTTGAAAAAAACCTACATCATTACAAAGGACTCTTCTAACCTTATTTCCAAAGCTGACTGTGAAAATTGCAGATGAATGAAGTATTCCTCACCCTGCCCTTTCTGCTCCCTCTGTACAGGAAAGGAGTGGTGCAGAACGTGCACTGAATGGCATTTCCTATTTTGTTAAACTGGCAACTTCTGAAAACTGAATCCGTGCAGGACAACTGCAAGCAAAAATTTCACCTGCACATTGAATGAACTTAAATTCCATTTCTTCTGGCCCTCAGGATGGATCAAAATGTTGTAGACATGCATATTCAGAATCGTGACAGACTTGCATTGTTTTCCTAGCACAGGGAGGTATGACTGGACAGTTTTTTAGTCTGTTTTTCCAAGTTCGGCAAGAATATTTTAGCTATTATTCTGTCAACGCAAATCCTGTTTATCTGAGTTCTCTTGTGATGAGGATGATTTGCTATAATACAGTTTATGAGCAATTTACTGAAAGACTTGAAAGTCATTCTTCCCTGCTTGACAGCTGAGTTTATTTCAAGATTTACCTAAAATAAAGTCTATAAGTAGCATTGAATTCTCAGTAGAGAGACCTGGTATCACATATAAAAGGCACAATTGTCTTGACTCACACAGAGTGAAGTGTGCTTAAACAAAGTCATCTTACTTCCCAAAGCATGAGAAGAATAGTTGTTCCTTTGTGTCAGTGCAGCTGATTATACATTCTTGCATTTAAAAGCAGGTAAATATGATTTCACTGCCAGAAGTCTACTTAAATTCCCTTCCTTAGTGAACACATCCTAAAGGCCTATCCTTGACTATCCATGTACATCTCTTAATGAACACAAGTTTTAATTAAATGTCTTCATGCATGTTTACAATGAGAATGGACTCCAAGCCTGCAGTAATGGATTTTTAATGTATATATTTGGTGGTAAAAATTAACTAAGATCTAGGACCCCCTTTTGGGGGAATAACCCAAATCACACAGGGTGTTTGCAATGGGAGAAGGTATTGTCCCTCTTCTGCATGCCAGAGAGGTGTGCAGCTGCTAAATCATTCTTCCTCCCATGCACAAAGGAGGAAGGAAGAAAAAGCAGTATGCTCATACTAAATATTTCAGTTTGTTTGTGCTTTGGAGTTAATGAGTAAGTTGGAAATAGATAATAGTTTGAAACTTACCAGCTTTTATTCTTTTAACCTTCAGTGGTACTAGGTTAGCTGTTGACTATCTAGCACAGGCTGATGCATCTGTAGCACTCCTGTATCTGTCCTGAATTATTTGCTTTTGCTTTTTTTGCTAACATTTCCTTTACTTTAAGCCACTGCTGTACAGTTAAACTGAAAGTCCATCTTCAGTTGATGGCTGTGTTGTGACTTCTTGTTGTGAAGATGTTCTTTTTCTGGAGCATCTCTGTAGCATCAGGGAGCAGGAAGGGCTGACACCAAGGAGCTTTACTGAGCACCTGCTAATGTGGGAAACCTTTAGCATGTCTGTGTGTATGTAAAGCAGAATATGATGTCAATCTATGATCAGTTGTGAGAAAGGAGTAGTTCCAAATGTGAGGAGGGCTTTTCCTATGGGGAAAATGATCCATAATACCAATAGCTACACTTTAGCTCTCTTAAAGTAACAGAAAATGAGACGACTGGTGACTTGACATGTTCTGCTCCTCAGATATCAGACAGTTGGAGAGAAAGACTGGCAAAACGTATTTCTGAGGAGCCATTTCACACCCCAGCGAAGCCTAGCCTGTGATCTCACTGCAAACTGATCCCCGGGTAGCTGGCATAGGTTATCTCAGAAAGCATGCTGAATTCTAGAAATAGCAATAAGCCTGCAGACTGCTGCCTGTGATCCTGACAAGTTTCTGTTTATCTTTCGGTACAGAGGAGTTGCCATGTAAATGATTAATTAGAAATTCCCTTTATAATTTGAATTGCAGCATTTGGAGTGGCGATTGCATGGTAGGGTGCCTTTGTTTAACAGTCTGCGTTCTGCAGATGTTGTTTTGGAGTTTGGGTTCCAAGTCTTGCCAGCTAACTTTTCTTTATTTGTACTGAGTGCATTTGAAATTGCATCATTTCCTCGGTAAGAACAGTTTTATTTTTGACTGGAGTGTTTGTCAGGTGGGAGAAATCCTAAATGTGAGTGCTCTCTGGTGGTGAAGATTTCTGCTTGAGTTTTCTGATTTCTGCAGGGTATTTTCCAGTGGCAATTGGATGTGAACATAGGATGTTTGGACTTGAGGATTTTTTTTTTTTTTTTTTTTTTTTCCCAACAACCCTCCCTAAAAATAAAAACTACAAAACAAAGAAAGAGCCTTTTTCTTGCCTTGGCAGTCTTCTTTCCTAGACAATAGTTTCTATCCCTTTAAATGATTTATAGTCTGTGACTTACTGGTTTACATTTTCTCATTATCAATCGAGGTTTTAACAAGGTAATAAAAACTAGTATAAAAACTTCTCATGAAAGAGCGGATATTCCTCATCAAAATAACACACAAGGATTAAATACTGTGACTTTCTTTTTGGCTGCTGAACTAGTGCAAAATTCAGAAAATACTGATACAGAAATTATTCAAATAGAATCATTACAGGGAAATCTTTTCTCCTCAAAGTTGCAGCACAAGATGATGTGATTTTCATGATACATACGAAACAAGGTTTGACCATGGGGGTGCCAACCCCCAGGAGTAGGTACAGGGCTTCCTTTTATCAAGTCTGCTGTAGGTTGCTTTTAATAACAAAAAGCCAGTTTTACATGTTATATGCTCGGTGCCAAAATGATTATGCCGTCCTTCATGTTGATGAGCTTTCCTATGATGGAGTGCAATGCCCCAGTTGATAAGCCTTTCTGAAAAGCAGCGGATAGCTTTGTCATCTGGTTTTGTAACCTTGCCTTGCAGAAGAATAGTGAATTTAACACAGCTTGTACCTCCCAGTTTGGACTGCCATCATTGGTTGTTTTCTTAAGTTTTCATGAGTTCTTCTTGGGCAAGGAAAACCATGAATCTTACACTGAAGCAGTGCAGCTAGGAAAACAGCCACTGCTGTTCTTGGCCTGCTGCTGTGCTGAGCTGCGCTGTGTGATGAAAAGAGGCTTTATCAGCAAGGAGGGGCGAGGAGCGATGGCTCCTTTTACGAACATCTAAGCACAGCTCCAGAATTTTAACCCCAGTGCTAAGAAGGGGAAAAAAAAAAAAAAAAAAAGAACAGAGAGTTAAACGGGAATGTCGGTTGTTCATAAACTCTGTATCCTTAAAGCCAAGCTTGAGAGATGCCCATTTGTCAAGCCTGAAGGTGGATCCTTCTCCCTCATCTCCATCTGCCTTTTTCCACAGAGATTGAAGACACAACTTGTCAGAATCTAGTAAAACCTTTTAAAACTTGACTTCCAGGCCAAAGGTGAGATCTGTTGTCTAAGCTCAGAGCTGTCGGGGAAGCTGTCAGTATGTCAAACTGCTGTAGTACGTGTTGGTGTCACAGCTGTAATGCCTCCAAAGCTGAGCTGTGCCCCAGTCGAGGAGGGTCCCCCAGAGAGGTGAGCTCTGACCGGCTGGCGGTGGGGCAGGCTGGCAGAGGCAAATCTGTAGGTTCTGCTTACGAGGCAGTCGGGGACGCTGAACTGTCATGGGAGGAAACTTAAACTGTGCTCTGTGACTGAAAGTTTACATAATTCATTACTTAAGGAAGAGGTCAAAGTATTGGGTACTGTGATGGTGACTTGGCATGACACTTAAGTAGGGATGTCCTTTTTTTTTTTTTTTTCCCCCCCTCCCCTTCTCGGCAGCTAAAACAAACCCCCTCAACCTCTCTGTGCTAACTATGAACCCTATGACCGTGCGTCTGGCAGTACAGTGGGGCTTAAAACCTCATGCAGAAACTGCTGTATCTTTATTTTTATCATTAATAGTGCCTTCAGCAGTGCTTATGTGCCTTCTGTGTAGTGACTTTTGGAGAGCAGTCTATATGTTCTCCACTAGGCAACTTGCTTTCTTTGGATGGCCCATCTCCAAAAAGATGGGAAGGATTCTGCTGATTTTGATGTCCTTGTAATGGTTTCCATTACATATGTATGTCCCAGTGTGATGATCTTAATAGAAACAGCGTTGTGTGTGTTTGGTTTTTCTTAAGCTCTCCTATGTATATGTAGAGTCCCTCACGTGCTCCTGAGAGGGCAGAAGAGGAGCAGCCTGGTATCTGATCTCTTTGCACCCACGTGTGTCTTCTACCTGTTTGGTATCTTCCAAATACCACAATTCCCAGCTCTTTGTGCTTCCAGGAATTAAATTAGGGATGGGAAATGACAAGGACTGAGCATGTGAGGCTTCCTGTGCACCTAAGTGTGTCTTAAGAATTAGGCTGTGATTCTGTATTTCTTACTAGGCTTGCATGCTAGTTGCTTACTGTTGCCTGTGCATTACCCATCATTTCTGTTGTGAGTTAGCTGCTGAGCTGTGGTTGATATTGCTAATTATAAAGGCCTTTTTCTAAAACATTTTTGGTAGCTCTCAAACAGTATATATCTCTAAAATATGAAATATCTTTGCATTTTAAGTTCACTAATGTTTTGGGAAATGCATGTCAGGATTACCTTCAGTTAAAACTGAATGCATGAACAAAAAGACAGTTTCGCAATTCTTGTGCCTTTTTAGTGAAGTATTTCTGGAGGAAGCTGCAATTGGAGGCAAAATCCCTTTTAGAAAGTGGAATGCTGGTTTCTAGATTGTATTTCTTGAGTTTTATTACACCTGCTAAAAACTAACACTGCCAAGATGCTGCAGAAAATTCTCAAATGAACAATAGAAAATGTCAAGCCTGTCACCACATGAGGGTGGTAATAAATTCAATAAAGTAATGCTAGAATTTGTGCTGGAGTCCCATCAAGGATTAGGAAGGCCCTTGTAGTCTATAGAGGTGTTGTGGTGCCATCTAATGTTGTAAGATTTAAATACAGGGTGTGGACAGGTATTTCATGGTAGAAATGCCATAGTTTGTATGTTGATCTCTAAATCTGCTGTCATCCTTTCTCCTCCTGAGAAGCAAATGCTGTATGAATTCTTCAGCTCTTAAACTGAAATTCCTTCTGTGCTCTTCTGCTAGATAACTTTCAATAAAATGTGAATTTCATCGGAAGCATCTTTTAACTTAAACAAATGTCAAGTTATTTTCTGTCTGATTTGCAGAAAGAATACGAAGGACCAGGTAGGGTTTAGGAAAGGTGTAGTTTAGGGTTGCTTCACACATTCCTAAAAACCTTTCACTTCTGGTTTAGCAGCAGGGATGATACCAAAGTGCCTTCTAGCGAAAAGAGTGGAGTGGAAGCTAATTGCTAGAGCTGAAAGGCTGTAATTTGCTTCTTGTCTTGTATGTTTGTTTACTTTTCTTGCAAATGTGATTAGACCTCTAAGTGAGTGGCTTCAAAACTTCTGCTGCTCTGGCCTGAGCTGTGTTATGGACAACAGTAGAATGTGGAAGAAGAATTTGCCTTTAAATCCTCTTTATGAAGTAGATTTATATAAACTCATCACAGACTCATGTTTACTTATTGTCAATTGTAGAAACAGTAAATTATATTAACTTAAATCTTGCTAAAGAATTTATTAGAAACGCTTGTTTCTGGCAGCATGTTAATGGCAACAGAAATACCTGAATATGCAGAAAGCCAGCTTGATTGTCTCAGCAAAGCAAAAGTTTGCCATACTCAGAAATATAGTCGGTGTTTGTACCTCAGTAATCTGATTGGTCATGCATCTGTAAGTGAAATAGCAGTAGACATTTCCTTTGTAGGTGGTAAGATTCAAAGCTAGCCCTAGTTCTTAGTCCTTGTAACATCAGGTGTCTATGTAATATGCTAACATGCCATCTGGGCCACGCTGGTCAGAAAATGTCCGTAGTCAATATTTTATTGTAATGTTTCAGTACAGTGATGGATTGAAGAGATTCACCTGATGAAACGGGCAACTTGCTTGGAAGACATTCTGAATCTCTATGTCTGACTAATTCCCTTTCTTCCTTTTGTCTCATCCTGTGTAGGTTTGAAAAAGGACGGATTTATACGTTTATTGGGGAGGTGGTCGTTTCCATGAATCCTTACAAAAACTTGAACATCTATGGGCGTGACATGATTGAGCAGTACAAAGGAAGGGAATTGTATGAGAGGCCTCCTCACCTCTTTGCAATTGCTGATGCTGCTTACAAAGCAATGAAGAGGCGATCAAAAGACACCTGTATTGTAATATCAGGTAAGCTGAAAGAGCTTTTCATTATGATGAACGCTTGATCTTTCTGAAATTCTAGGTGAGAAAGAAGAATGGATTGGCTAATGACAGCATTTTGTAAAAGAAAACTTTATTAATCTTAATTTTTATTTGCATTTGAATCCCTGTGTGGAGACCTTAACAATTATTTCATATCAAATTCAAGAGCTGGTGTCAGTAATTAGCTTAATCTGTGCATGCAAAGTGGTAACTAGAACATGAGTCCTCTGCTCACTCTGCCTGTGTGAATGGAGATCAATGAGAACAGGGTTCCTGTCTGTCTTTAGAGAACTGCTGATTTTTGTCACTTAGATGACTGGCCAATGTTTTGTTCTCTGTTTTGATGGCCGGACTCATTGCTTGTCGTGGCTCTAACAGTGAGAGCAATGCTTGTACGATGAACGGTTGCTATTTGGATCCTGGCACTTTGTTTCCTTGATGTTCCCATGCTTTAGCAGCCCCGAAAAGCGAGAGACCCGAGATGGTGTGCTGAACAGTAGCCTCTTGTATTGCAGTTCCCAGCACTGCTGCTAGCCGAGCCGCTGCATGTCAGTCTTTCTCCTCTAACAATATTCCTTTTGATCCTCTGTGTGCCAGGCCTTTTACCGACCTGTGAAATCTTACATCATAACTGCTTCTAAGTCAGCATAGCAGCAACAACCAGGCAGCGTTATGGCTATATTTAGAAAACGCTCAAAGTGCATGCAAGTAAGATTGCTTTAAAAAAAAACAGTAACAAAGTCCCCAAACACTTTTGGGGTAGAATTAAGATATACTGTTCAGTGATTTGCTTTGCTTTTTTTGATCTGTTTTGTCACCTATGTATTTATGCCCTCAGGTGAAAGCGGGGCTGGGAAAACTGAGGCCAGTAAATATATTATGCAGTACATAGCAGCCATTACCAACCCTGGTCAGAGGGCTGAGGTGGAAAGGTAAGGCCTTTGCAGAAAAATAAGTGAAACTGTTTTGTTTATGGATGTCTTTCTGTGGACTGTGTAGCACTATGTTATTAGATGGTCTCTTGTACTAATTACATGCTGATTTTTACAGCATTTACCAAACTTCTTCAGATACTACTCTTACTCTGGGAATTTTGCATTATTGATTGCTACAATCATATAGAAAAGTTTATTTTGAAAGTTCAAACTTCCAAAATAAAAACAGTATCTAGAAATCATTTTTCCTGTGGCAAATTGCCTGAAATATGTGTATGTTAGAATAGCATGTTGAGTGCAAGGAGCATATTCCATGACCTTGCAGGCCTGCATGCTTCTGAATTGCAAAATGCGCCTGTCAGTCCTAGAGTAAAAGGTTTTGAGCAAAGAATATGGCTTTCTGCTGAAACAGGCTTAATACCTAACCTGACAAAAATTTTGAAAATTACTTGCAAAAGAGTTCAAGAAATTGGTTTCAAAACTTAATTTGTAAAGGAACTGAATTTTTGGTGCTATTTTCAGAGGGGGGATCTGGCCTTTGTTTTGCATTTGCTTGGCTCTAAGGAACATTGTTGAAAGCTCCCAGCTGATTTCCCATGGGATTGCTAATGCCATACACATCTGCCCAAATATGTCATCAAAGAGCATCTCTGCTGTTATTAAATTCTTCTTGAGAAATGCCTGCAAAAAAAAATTTCTATGGCCTGAATATACAAGTCTGGACTTACCCTGTTCTCTTTTCCATTTATGTGTACTATAGAGTGAAGAACATACTGCTGAAATCCAACTGTGTGTTGGAGGCCTTTGGCAATGCCAAAACAAACCGAAATGACAATTCCAGCAGGTTTGGAAAATATATGGATATCAACTTTGATTTTAAAGGAGACCCAATAGGTGGACATATCAATAATTACTTACTAGAAAAGGTAAGCCACCTTCACTTTTAGAGTTAAAGGCTTTTGTGTTGTTACTTTTGTAATATGTGCTTTGCCATTAGAAAGTTTTCATTTCAAATGTGGTATGCCATGTTTGGCATAAATCATTAAATCTAGGGCTTATTTTTTCTTCAAGAGTTATTATAATTAACTGAAATGCTGCTGAAACACTGGCAGTGCCCTGTTACTTTAGCACCACTGCTTTCAGAGCTCACTACCTAAGGGACTAGTGTTATTCAAAAGCTTATGTGCATATAGGTGTATGTACTTTGTATCCAGAATAAAAGCTGAGACTAACTTAACATCTGCAAAACTCCTTCTTTATAAGTTCCTGCATTGAGATCTCACTGGAGAATAAAAGGAAAAGATACTAGGTCTGTAAGTAGCAATGGTATGCTTGAGAAGTGTTATTCTGGAATAATGCCACAACCTTGTGTGATCTTCTGGTAACTTTGTTTTTATATATTCCAAGTGATCCTGAGAACAATTCTTTTTTCATGTCATTAAGTGGTGGCTGAAGACATTGGAATATGTAAAATTCTGTAGAGAAACTGGGCATAATCTATTAACAGTTCTCGTTATGTGCGAGACACGTCTGGCTTTAATTTATATGGTTGACCACATCTGCTAACATGCTTTTTTTTGTTTGTGTTTTTTACTATTCCCTTTATTTCCCTGAAGTCTATTTTCAGAATAAACACTTTATTTTAAAAAACAAAACAACAAACCCAAACATTTAACATGGGATACTTTAATGCAAAAAAGGGGTGGGGCTGCAGCTGCAGTGACTTAAATCCTGATAATTTATTTCATATTCTTCACTTCTACCAAGTTAAATTTGTTTCCATTTTGAAAGCAGTTGAGGTTCTGGTCCAAACACAAGCAGTTAACATGCAATGATTTTGCACTGCAGCAGGAACACATGCTTCGTCACTCTCCGTAGTTCAAACTTGTAGCATAAAATAAGGTTATGTTGCTTGTTGACTGAATTTCTGCTGCATGTAACTTTTGGTTTTTTTGTGCTGTTTTACACTGATTTGGAATGAGTACTCTGAAGATGGAGCTATCGCTTGCTCCCTGAAACAATGTCCTTGTGTTAGAACAGAGTATTCACTTGTATGGTGGCTGGGTGCTCTTGGTTAGCCTGTCCTGTGGTTGTAGAAATGGTTACCATAAGGCCCTGACTATGTCCCATGGAGCATTTGTTTGTAGTCAGTCCTGTTTTTCATTTCCAGCAATTAAATAACTCTTAAACTAAAATGATGTTTTATTTGACTCTTCCATGAAAGCAATTTTATAGTTCCACATGGGATTCCTGGTTGGAAGTAGGACATTGCAGCTGTTACACAAACTGGTCTTTTTGATTATAGACTTCAAACTCCATGGTGATGCCTAGCTAGTGGTGTTCATAACAGACTTATAAGATAAGATTAGTTTGGAGGTGTCCTAGCAGTGAAGTAATGCATCAGTGTCTAAGGGGAGGTGCTGGGGAAGCAGGCTGTCGGCATCCAGAAATATCTGGTTTTGTATTTTGTTTCCCCACAGTCTCGTGTGATTGTGCAACAGCCAGGAGAACGAAGCTTTCATTCTTTTTACCAGGTTTGTATTTGTCTGCTGAAACAAATGACTTTTCTCAAGTTTCTCAGACATGAGAGGCAAAATATTTAAAGCTTTCACCCTCTTGTGTGTTTTGCAAAGGGTTCCCTTGTTGCTGCATCCTGGGTGATCTTAGGCTCTTTAGTTCTTTGAAGATGCCTGGTCTGGGGAAGGAGCATGGGAAGATTTATTTTTTTCTATCCTCCATTCCCATATTAACACATTTGTAAACTTAAAAGGAGGCTAACTAAACAGATATGGCAGAATATTGGACTTTGACTCACTGTTTTATTTGTAATAAGTAATCCCTCTGTTTTCTCTTGAGGCCCTTAGTCCATATGGAAGTAATTTTATGACACCAACTTGACTTTCTTTTTTTTGGGGGGTTGGTTCTTTTTAATGTCTTCCATATTGTATGCTGGTTCCTTGTGTGTCCTTTGGGGGAAATGGTCAGCCTGGTAGTATAACCTTTATTCTCAGTTTTGCAGTGAGGGAAACATAGGTTTATATATTTTTTTCCCCCACTTACTCAGTACTCCATGATGGCATGTTAGCACCTTTCTCATGAATGCATCATTTCTGTATTGGAAAGTCTTTATGTATAGCAGAGAATGTAAATGTGCTTGTCAAGACACAGCTGTGGCATGTCATGTAAACATGTCTGGTCTGTGAAGAGATTCAGGCTTGTTTTCTAAACAGTTGTATCACTCAAAAGGACAGTCATTTAGGCAACCTCTTTCTGGTGGTCGGAGCCTGACAATGATGCACACTGTGTATTTTGTACATGTTGTGCGTGTAACTCCAGACGCTGTAGCTGATTCTTCTGCAGCAGTAAGTTAATGTTTTTATGATTTTGCTTGTCAAGCAGGTGAATAAGAAACAGGAAAAGGAAGGATTTTATTTTTTTCATTCACCATTTCTTAAAATACTCTTTGTACAGCTCCTCCAGGGGGGTTCTGACCAAATGTTACGTTCTCTACATCTTCAGAAGGATGCATCTGCATACAGCTATGTCTGTCCTGGAGCACAGCTAAAGGTGAGAGCGTTGTCAGTGAGTTAGAGGTAACTTGTCTTAAAATTGTAAATGCTTCTTGAAATACTTAAAGTACTGCTGAGCTAGCAGAAGATGAGACCAATATTTACGGGATGAATATGGAAAGGTGACATCAATGTGCTATTTTTAATGGAGCTTCTGGCCCTAGAAGACAAAGCATACATGTACTTGTGCATACTACATTTGTGTCTGCTTATAAAAAGCAGTAAAATATAGTAGGAGAGACATCACCTTTGTTAATAAATGCAGGCATAGCTATTTGACCCGTTACCAGTGACAGACTTTTCATGCTTCATAATGGGTAACTTAAGCTGCTTTCTGGACCAAAAAGCCATAAGGAATTTTTTTTTTTTCTTTTTTTTTTTTTTTACAGTAGGACCATTTAAGTTACTGAAGCATTCATTCTTGATATCTGACTTATCCTCAAGGGGGCCTCTGAGCAGGAAAGAAGGGAACAAACCCATAAAGTTTTTAGGACAACGAGATCCTGAACACTTTAAACATGTCTGGAGTTGTCCCTAGTATTGTCCCTCTGAAGCAGGGTCTGGACAAAAGGCTCCCTGTTTTCCTAATTGCTTTCTTGAGATGCTCTGTGGCAAACAAACCCACAGACCTTCTCAGATGCCTTTATCAGTTTCTCTGGAAATCTGCAGTGAAAACAAACCCAGATGATTGGGAGGGGAGGGAGGCAGAGGCTCATCTTGAGAAAGATGATGACCAGATTTTATTGCTGGTGCTCTGCAGCTTCTGCTCAGAGGGTCTGTGACTGCACTATGTGTAACTGTTCTGACTTTTTATGAATCACTTCTACTATTTCATGATAAATTCCATTGGGAAAGTACTAACTATTTAATTGTGCTGTGATGCATTTCTGTATCTCACTGCTGCTAGTATACATGTGTGTCCAATGTGGAGTTCAGCGTACAAGCATACTGTATAGTATTAGAATAAGTTGAGAAATCTCATGACAGTGTCTTGCATCTGAAAAATAGCAAAGTACATATCTATTTCCCATGGGCTTGCAAAATCGTTGCTTTCTCACAGCTGAATTTTGTATTAAGCCTCTCATGTCCCAAACATCCCTTTCCCCTCAGTGTTCCATCAACGATGGTGCAGAGTTCAAAGCAGTAGCTGATGCCATGAAAGTGATAGGCTTCAAGCAAGAGGAGATTCAGACTGTCTACAAAATTGTGGCAGCCATTCTTCACTTGGTAAGCTCTCTGCCCGCAGGTATGAGTAGGCTTTTCTTCAGGAGAGGTCAATCAGTGTACTTGTACTTCCAGCAGCTCTAATTTTCTTGCTGCAGAAGCAGTTGGAAGATCTGTTGGGTGGAAAAGTGTATATAGTTTACAACTTCCAGTGGTGAGTGAAACTCCTTAATGATTTAGGACACTTCAGTAATGATAGAAGATCACGTTTATTCCTGCATATTCCAGATCCCAAAACAGACATACCCCTAAGTACTGGGAGCTGTTAAATGTTCTGAAAAGGAACTGTTTGGGTTTGGCAGTGAGCGGGTAGGGACCTCTCGCCTCGCTATCCTTCTGTCCCCTTTTGCCCTCACGCTCGCCATCACCACTGCGGTTTTGCTGAGGGGATGGTACTTCACTTCATGGTGGAGGCTTCAGCACAGCTGGAGAGAGGAGACCTCTTAATTGTCTATATTCTGATGTTAAGGAAATCCTTCCTTCACCCATATTCTCCTGGGACCCACAGAGCCTCCTCCTCTGTGCAGTGTCCCTGTAGCTCAGCTCTTAGGTTTCCTTGAGGAGAGAGGCACTGCAGGTGGGCAGGAGGAGGATGTCAAAGAAAACTGCAGCTTTTCCAATTCTTTCTCCTCCTTGGGATAGTTGTGCCCCAGTGCTGGGGCATGAATGGAGACAGAGCAGAGTCAGGCCAGGCAGGCAGGATGTGAGACCACCCACTCCTGCAGACAATGCAGTGGTATCACTACTTAATTCTGGCCCTGCAGGTATTCAGTAAAAAAATCTGTTGTGGTAGTGTGCTGTCAGTCCAGTCCTATTAGCCGTGCTGATTTGCCAGCTTCCCCAGAATATTCACATTACCTTTGTGGGCAATAGCATTACAATAAGAACTGCAGCTTAGTGCTTCTGCAGTGAAGATGAAATGCTACATCCAGCGTTTGTATACTTAATGTAATTTCCCATCACTAGACTCTGAATCTTGAGACAGTGTTTGATTAAACATCTGGAAGTGTTTGATGTAATTTTTTTCCAAAACCTGAGCTGAACACTGAGCAGGAATGCCTTTCTTTGAGTCAGGCTTTGCTGCTTCCACTGATGTTGGAGCTTTGTGGGTACATGGATATGCAAGGCCTACCCTTCCAATGTGTTAGGAGATTTGCTGACTTGAATAGCAGGTGGAATATGGATGAATTTGGGGTGTACTGATTCATATTAATAAAGGACAGATTGAGAAATGGGAGTTTCTTGCTGCTTATTACAGGGGAACTTGAAGTTTTCTGTGGATGGTGATATGCCTGTAATAGAAAATGGCAAGGTTGTGTCGATCATCGCAGACCTGCTGTCAACAAAATCTGACATGGTGGAGAAGGCTCTTTTGTTTCGAACTGTAGCTACAGGTCGGGATGTCATTGACAAACAACATACTGAACAAGAAGCCACCTATGGCAGAGATGCCTTTGCAAAAGTGAGTTTAAATTTCCTTTCTCTGCATCCAATTTTGTATGTGACAGTAACTCAGACGCATTTCTTTTGCCTTTTAGTTGATTTGTACTTGGTGCAGCGAAGAATGGTGGTCTCTGAGGAAGGCATTCAATATTAAATTGCCTTAATAATTGCACATTTTTCAATGCTCAAGTCCCAGCACGATTCCTGGGTGGATCAATAAGTATAGTGCTTGCTGAAACATGGAAAGTCTGTACTTCATGCAAATTTATTTCTGAATGTATGCGCTCCTGTGTTCTATAGTGGGATTGCAGAGCAGCACCATCCCTACCCTTTCCTGGCTATGACACAGCATGTACCACAACCAGCAGTGCTTGCAGCACACAAAAGAGGGGACGGAGCTGCAAGCCTGGCTTGCTGGCTTCTGCAAAAGGAATACATTGTACAGGGCTGAGTATTTTGTGAAATACGATTCTTGACTTAATTTAGCAGTTAAATTCAAAGATTAGAGCATGGAACTGTAGCACGTAGAACTCAGGTTGGAAACCCAAAGTGCTGCCTTTTTTTTTTTTTTTTTTTGAAAGGTAGATACTGATGACAGAAGGAGTGATAATTCTCCTTCCTTTGCTAAGAAATCAAATTATAAGGGAAGAATGGATGAGGCTATGAAGATCCTTGATTATTAACTTGACTTTTTTTCCTAAGATTATATGTTTGCACAGCTTCACAGTACATTTTGAACATCTAGACTTCGAAGATACCTATGCCTAAAGAACATTTTCTTTTTGAAAAGTGAGCAGGAATATTTTACTGCCATTGTGTTCAGTTGTTAGGTTTCTATAACTGACCTCTCACTTGCTCTTCAATATTGTTAAATAATTCTCAGGAATGGAAGTTATTAGGCAGCTGAAAAGCAGACTGGAATCAGATTAGGGGAACCCACTGTACCTAGTGACCTCACTAGGATTTAGATTTTGTGTAAATGAGTTTTGGAAGAAAGAAAAAAAATATTTTCATAGAATATTTTCTTCAAATCTGTAGCTGTTCACTTTTAGCAGAACATCATTTGTAGCTTTTGTGTAGTTAGGGCAGCATCTTGAATTAAGCTTTGTAGCACCACATGTTGCATTTACCAGAAAGAACTGAGCCAGATGCAGGCAAAATTCCTTAGTATTTGTTTCTTGGCAGGCTATATACGAGCGCCTCTTTTGTTGGATTGTGACACACATCAATGACGTGATTGAAGTGAAGAACTATGACACTACAATACATGGGAAAAACACAGTCATCGGCGTCCTGGATATCTATGGCTTCGAAATATTTGACAATAACAGGTGAGCCATGTTGTTAAAGCATAGTGCTTTGCCTTCTCCTTTCCCATAAAACTCATAATCTTTTTTTCTTATGTTTTTGCAGTTTTGAGCAATTTTGCATTAATTACTGCAATGAAAAGCTACAGCAGCTCTTTATTCAGCTGGTTCTAAAGCAAGAGCAGGAAGAGTACCAGCGAGAGGGAATTCCCTGGAAGCATGTGAGTAATTTGGCAGGGGAGGGAGAGGTCAGCTTGAGGTCAGTGTACCAGCATAAGTCCCAGATCTAAAGTTGTTCCACATGTATGCTGCTGTTGAAGTCGATAGGACATCTGTGTCCATGCCAGCTGTACTGTCAGACTTGCTGTCTGGAAATCAGGCTGTGGAAGAAGTTAACCAATTACCTTGCAACATTTCTTTTTTTGCCACGGTATGGGAAAATAAGTGACTCCAGGTCTGAGTTAAAACATATTGTGGCATCTCTGTGATGCCACACACATCACTGTGTGCTTCTGTTCTGAGTGTTTGTGTGTTTTGTCTAGTTGCAGATATTAAAGTGTAAAAATCTTGACTTGTCCGGTTCAAATTCCTTTCATAATGCCAAGGACAAGATGCACGGTTTTCACTGTGGTGACTGTGCACAGTTGAAATTTAAAAGACATTTTAAAGTGCGTTCTGTAGCAGTTGATTTTTAGCAGAGGTCTCGAGATTTACGTGAGGTGTTTGAAAAATCACCTTCTCTGCTGTTTAGTGGTAGAAGAGTAGCCTGCTTAATTTGACTTAGTGATCTGCATATTGAAAGCTGATTGCTTCTCCTGTGAACGGTGGGCCCCATTCTCTCTGTCAGATGCATGGTACTGTTCATCAGTGGCCAACATTGGTACGCTCCTTTTTCACTAGCCAAAGTCACAAATATACCCGTTCTTTGTTTTTTACAGATTGATTACTTCAACAATCAGGTCATTGTCGACCTGGTAGAGCAGCAGCACAAAGGGATCATTGCCATTCTGGACGATGCCTGCATGAATGTTGGAAAAGTTACAGATGAGATGTTCCTCGAGGCTCTTAATAACAAGCTAGGGAAGCATGCTCATTTCTCCAGCAGAAAGGTAACATACTCCTCTGTATCCTCAAAACTTACTTCCTTGCCTGTGTGATACCTTTTCTATTTTTTTTTGGGCATAATGGAATAAGGAAAAAGACTCGAAGGGTGGCTGGGGTTGGAATCATCGCCATCGAGTATGAAATTAAATGCCTGCAAGCAGTAGCTCCAAAGTATGGAACAGGCCGTCCAGTGTGGGTTTAGGTCGTGCCTCAGGTGGCCCTGTACTCGGCAGAGGGAGCTAAAGTATGTCCAATGTGAGATCAGTTTTATTCCAGGCATAAAAGAAGTCTGAGATCGTGCCTTGACATATCATGATGTCATCTGTAACCAATCGATGCACAGTTTCAACCCACATGACATTTTTCCCAGGCTGCTCTAATACATAGTGACAGTGAAATTATTCACACTTCTGCTTTATTACAGCACTGTGATATTTTTTTGTTTGTTTGTTTTTCATCGTCATTGGCTACAGAACATGTTAATCTCAGATTGTACCTATGATCATCCAGGCCCCTCGACTTGCTTTGTTTTTCGTACAATATATGAATTAAAAGGTTTTATTTATTCCTCACTTGGCAGCATATTGAAAACATGGTCACCAGCCTGATTAGTTTGAGAATCTTTCACACTGAGTAATCAAATAAGGGTCTTTAATTTATTGATGTCTGTCTACTGAGAAACATAATTTGAAATACATCGTTCAGAATGCTGGTTCCCCCCTTCTCCCTGCCACCCCAGTACAATATTTTATGTAGGTCAGAAATACAAAATTAGCATGGTTGTATAAGATACGTGCTAAAGGCTGCCTCCAGGGAGGCTGAATATAAACAATAGATCTGGATGTGGCTTGTTTGGTTAGAGGCTAGGATGAAAAGAAAATAACCACTTTTTCCTCCCAGATGTGGCTTTCCTTAAGTGCCCTTTAGCTGCCGCACACCTGACATCTCCTCTGCCACATGCATCCTAGCTGAGGGAGGGGGAAGGGGGAATCTTGCTTTCTACCTTAACCTAGATTTTACGTGCTTAAGCAGCAGATGCATAGCATGTTCTGAGTAACCTCACCTGAAAACAAGTATTTTCATGGAGCTAGTCTGCATTTCTACATTTTAATGCAAACCGCTTCCTTTAGTAGTACTAATGATTGTGAATAGTGAAGCCTGGGGGGATGGAGTCTTAAATCCTTTGCAGTGGGGTGGGGTGGGAAGCGGTCCAGGTTCTGGAGCTTTCTAGTCAATAAATGTAAGCTGGTAGAGAAAGGAGTTCAGTTTTGTTCTGTCCTTGGTCCCATGTCTGCTAAGGTGGCATGGTTCCATCATGAAGAGAGCAGGTAGTACTTTGATACAGTGAGGAAGAGGACTGAATTTCATAAAGTATATGGGAGGCTATAAAA
>VYZV01008220.1:92505-123838 GCA_013401275.1 Pandion haliaetus | reverse complement strand
TTTTTTTTTTTTTTTTTTTTTTTCTTCAATTTCTACCACTGAGGGGTGGGTGTCCCTGCAGCTGCTTACCTGTTTTCTCTCTTTTCTGCTGTTGTGGATGTATGGAAGAACATTCAAAGNAAAAAAAAGGAATTAAGAATGTATCCAAATCTGGGTACTATGCTAGAGAAATGGGAGATAAAAGGCTATTCTTTGACGGAGAGGGTGCTCAGAACGAAGCAATCTTAAATCTAAACCTGGGAGGTAGATGGCTTGCAAACAGGCTATAAATAACTGTGAGTAGATTGAGGAGAGCAGCCCACATCTACTCTGGCATGGGCATGCTGTGCCCATTTTCTTTGTTGATAGCAATTGCTAATGTGAATTCTGGCACTCCAAATCCTGATGCCTGTTGTTCTGATAACATAATTAAATCTTAGGAATGTGAAATATAAAAAGCTTTGAAAAGAAACCAGGCCACTAAGCAGATACTGGAAAGGGGGTGTGTGGGGTGCGTATGTACTGAATAAGCAATGGGTTCCCTCTAGGCAGGGTTCCCTGCCTGCCAGCTCACCGATACTCTGGGAGTGAACCTGCCTTTCCCTGTGGGAAAGGAGGTGACCCCCAAGGGCATCTGCTGTCCTAACCCTGGGCTGCAAGGGCTGTCATCTTCCAGGGTTGCAGCATGTAACGGGCTCCTTAGGTTGGCAAGGGTCAAGCCTACCAATGCCAGCAGCTTGGGCTCCTGCTGCCCTTGCAAAGCCCAGTTCTCCTTGGGGTGAGTGTTGTTAAACATTTTTATTTATTTTTAGCTTTTGTTTTCAAGTGCTAGGTGCATTCTGGAGGTGATCTGGCCTTGGTACGCACAGGGGTGGCTGTGGATGTTCGGGTGCATCTGGCCATGTGTCATCGAATGCCACCGTGCAGCTGGAGACCACGGAGGAATGGCTTTTTCCTAGCTTGGGTGGTGGGGTGTGGTTTTGGACCAAGTGCCCCTCAACCACTGAGGAGAGTTCATGCTGACCCATGGGGATGTCACCAGGTGAGGTCCCTGATGGTGTTGGATCCTACATTGTGGGAAACACTGTGCAGATGGACCATATTTATTGCTTAAAGTAGATTCTTGCAGGTGAAATAAGCCTCCAAGCATGTTAATGAGGGAGGTCTCCTTTGAGAAGTAGCTGGGGTGGAGGGATCTTTGTATTGCCCAGCTTGTTGGTAGTACCATCACCATCCAGCTTCTACTGGTGGTCAGGGTTGGATGTGCCACGCTGAGCTTTGCTTGCCCATGAGTATCTTTCTGTGCTGTTTTGCTGAGGAAGGCATGAAGCAGAACATGAAACAGCAGCTGTTATCTGAGGAAATCAATGGCAGGTGTGACCCAGCAAAAACAGCCTATGTAGGACAAAGCTGGGCTCAAGTGAAACGGAGTCGAGCCTATGGTGCAGTTGGTGTGTGAAAACGTCTTCTCCTGGGAGGAGGAGGAATTGTGAACAGGGCTGTGAGTGACCTGCCTAGAGAACATTTTGTCTCCAATGACTTGATGCTTTGTGCTGGGGTGACCTGGCTGGAAGTGCCGCAGATTGAGCAACTTTGTGTAGCGAGGTATCTTTCATAACGACAGGACCGAGGGATCTTGGTTTCTTACTTAGCATACGTGGGGATGAGACTCTGCAGAAGGATGCTGAGTGCTTTCCAGGCGTGCATCCTCTGTGTATGCACTGTAGCCCTCCGCTCCCTTCCTGACTAGCTCTTTTCATCCCAATTAAAAAAAAAAATCACTAATGCTGTTTAATGGGAGGAGAGCAAGCAAACGTGTTGGTTATTGTTACCTGTTTCCTGTTTGTTGTTCCTTCTCATACAGCTGTGTGCTTCTGTACACAGCTGGCTCCTCTGCCCTTTCAAAATGATCTGTTGCAGAAAAGTACTTGCCAACCTGGCTTTAAAAACAAACAAACAGAACCACCCCCCAACCCCCCAAAACTCCTGTTATAATATTCTTGGGCCTTGTATGTGTATCAACCTTGTGTGTGCCCTACCCCAGCAAGAGGAGTTTGGCACAGGCGGGGATGAAGGCTGGTGCTGCCGCCAGTCAAAGCAGCCTTTGCCAGGCAGTGCTGCCAGGGTTTTCCAGCAGTAGAGGGTGGGTTCCAGCATCCCAAGGGGTTTTGAAGGCTTTTCCCAAGGGGTTTGAAGCAATTTATTTTGTAGACCTTGGGACAGAATTGCTAGGAAAGGGATGTTATCAGCCTTAATAACATAGGAATTTTGGGAAACAAAAGTTCAAATGATGACCTTATCCACAGGTTACTTCTCCCTGAGGATAACTCAGCCCACACACTAGGTACTCTCTGTTCCCCAACCTTCCTTATCTCTCTTTTTTTTTTTTTTCTGTGCTATCCAGGTGGTGTTACGAACCATCTGCTGCAGTGATTCAGCAGAATCCATTTAGCGCTTTCCCAGAGAGGCCAGCATCTGCCAGGCAAGGGGGAGACTGTGGGGAAGCCCGGCACATCTGCCGCCATGTCTGCGAGCGAGGTCTGGGGTCAGCCCCTAACGGCTTCCCGGCCACCCTGTGGGGCTCAGGTTGTGTGGGGGAACACAGCTATCTTCGCCCTCATTGTCGTGGCTTGTCTGTCTTGATCCAGGTGGTTAATTATCAAATGGCTGTTTTTGGCTTTGGCCATGGAAGGGAAGAACCTCCCTTGCTCTTTGTGATGTTCTGCGGTGTCTGGCCAGCGCTTGGCAGGCGCTGGGCTTCCTGGCTGGCACAAGATGGGAACGAGACAGTGCCATCTTCCTTCCCAAGGTCATACTGAGGGAGCTTGGACTCAAAAGCACAAGTATAAAAATACAGTGTTTCCAAAGTGGGGGAAATAAGGCAGCTCCAGTCCAGCAGGATGTTGCAGAACAAATGCAATGCAGGGCTGGGCTGCATGCAAGAGTGGGACAGAAAGGGTGATGCCAATTCTGCCTTAGGTATCACAAATTCCACGCATTCACCTTGGGTAGGTCCTTGAGTGTGAGGATCACTTCAGTTTTGCTTCAGGATGCAAGGAGGGTGATCATTCAAATAATACAAAGGATTTCATTAGCAGTGCTGACTTCCCAACCTATTGGTAAGACTTGAGCTAATGCTTGGCAGTCACTGCCAGCAAATACTGAGTCAGTATAAAAAGCAACTACCTGGCAAGGTGTTTTGTAAGCCTGTACACATTTGAGTCTCCGGCAGGAAACATAATAGATCCTGTGTTCAAAAATCTATTGCATCTGTGCAATAGGTTATGGCAATGAGCACTGAACAAGGACCAGGAATGGCTCACGACCTTTCTCATGTACTTGAAGCTGTCTTTATTTTATGGAGGGCTGGTAACACTTGGAGGAGCAGAAGCTTCTATCTCCCTTACTTTGTAAATTAAATAAAAATACCTTAGTTTTTGTAGACTAGGAGTAGTTACAGTGACGAGGATTTCAACCCTTCTGATGAAACCAGCTTCTTCTGACAGCTGATTAGACCTTTTAATCATTTCCTTAGAGATGTTCTTACACATCTAACAGTTTTGTTTCTGAAAATGTCTTGTAAGCAAACCCTTTCACCCTGTTGCTGTCAAAGAACATCCACAGAATCCTTGGAAGAGAAGAAGAGACCTTGTCTGGGCATCTGGTCTGTCCTTCTGTTCCTGGACAGGGCCAACTCACCATTAGTTTTACCTGACAAATACGTGTCAAACCTGCTTCTGGGAACCTCCTCAGGCAGTTGGTCATGGTGCCCACCTGTCCCTTAGCCTGGAAAGCTTTTTTCTCCTGCTAATGTCTAGCACAGGTCATGTGCTCTGATGCTTTTGTGTTTTAAGGTGGATAAGGAGAGAGGCTCTACTGGCAGTGTGATGACTATGAGCTGTAAAAATGGGCTTATGTGGGGAACTGACCCAACTTACAAACTTGCAGTCATGGGCAAGGCAGCCAAACTGCAGAAAGAGCTTATTCTAAAGCCCCCTGGGTGTTTTATTTCATGGCCAGTAAGATACAGGAGGCCTTGGGGCATAAGCTGCTGTCTGTAGGCGGGCAACATGAGATAGGCCGTTGGGTCAATGCATGCAGAAGTGCCTTCTGTAAAATGTGCAACGTTAAGACCTCAGTACTCTATTTGTTCTTCAGGAAGCTCTTGGGGACCAACCTCAGCTTGGCCAACAGTCAGCTGTGTTCTATTGGGGTTTGTCTTAGGCTTTTGCTTAAGGTAGAATTTTGATCTTTTTTTAATGAACACCATTGAAAGTTTTAGGGGAACAAAACCAAATGTGATTGCCTTCCCTTTCTTGTAGCCTTTGAACTGAACCTTTGCTTCTGGCTTCAGAAATAACCTCATTAGCCTCTTACTAATGAAAGTAGTTTCTCTTGCATTAATTCGAAAGAAGGGTGTCCTGATACATCGTGCTAGGAAAAGGGTGGCAGAGGCCAGGCTACACCAGGGGTTATTAACCTTATGAGACCCATTAGAATGGAGCTGGACCAGTGTAGGACAGCGTAGCCTGGGGTGGTGTTGGTAAGTGAATGAGGTAGTGAATGTGATAGTCCTTCCTGCATTCTGCCCTGTAAGGTCCGAGCACTTCAGCTGATGTAAGTTGAGCGTGTGGTGGAGAAACTCACTGCTGGAGGCAAAAGTGTCTGATGCTGCTGGGGGACTGCCAGGAAACACCTGGTCTGTGAGACCCAGTGCTGCAGGTAGCTGTATCTCTGCCCTGAGCCGGGCTGATGGAAGGGTGAAGCAGGATTAATGCCTGCTCACTGTCATCCCCTGGTCTGGGCAGCGTTTTGTCTCCTGGTGCTTCTCCTGCACCCTGCAGAAAAACTTTCAGCTCCATGCCTCTGAGGGAGTGTGGAGAGCTCACATTTACCCAGGGGGGTGAGTTTTGCTCTAGTTGGGGAGCAGGTCTGAGGGAGTCCTGCCAAGCTGCTCGGCTGCCACCAGTCCTAGTTTCAATGCCATGAAACTGGAGCACTGAAAGCTGTTCAGCTCCACGTCTCCAGAGGTGGTACAGTCTCAAGCACCTGATGTTGTCTCATCAGGATCTTCTCAAAGCTGGGGAAGGAAGGAAACTGGAGTCAGTGATGCCATTCGGTGCAGTAACTCAGGGGTGGCAGTGCTTGCCCAGGAGGGATGCTGGCAGAGCTTCGGGCCTTTCACAGCCTTTTTGGACCTTGAACTTGCTTTTCCCAACCTTGACTAGCACCTCATTGCCTAGGGTGCAGCCAGCAGTGTCTGCAGATGGTTCTCCATCCCCTCCTGCAAGGGCAAGACTCATCCAAAGAGACCATGAAGATCAGGACAATTTGGGGGAGGGAGGAATCTGGGGTTCCAGGCTTGAATGCAAAAGGGCAATTGATTTTTGGAGCACGGCACAAGGCTCTGGGCATGACCTCACCCTAAAACAATGGTAATAGCGCTGCTTCTTCTTCTTGCTGGTGCTAACAGGGCCCAGGTGCTCAGGCTCCCAGTAGCCCCAAGTTCCAGCGAGGCAGAGAAACTGCCATACTTCCCGAGTGCTGCGTTTAACTACTCGGCATCAGCAGAGTCAGAAACTCTTGTTATCTCTAAATTTAGGCTAAAAAGTCACCTGAGACTTTCAACGATGAGAGCTACCTGTAGTATTGGGCTCAGTTTTTTTTAAGCCTTGCTGCTTGTAAAGCTAGAATTTAAAAGATCAGATGACACTTTTTTCTATGGTATTTGCAAAGATGAAAAGATGCTAAAACTTACTGAACACTGCTCTGAAGTACAGTATGAGCACAGTCACTTTCTTGCGGTGTTTCACAGTGCCTCCAGTAGCGTACTGTAAAGTTCTTGCAATGCTTTATTATTCACCTTCAAATCAGAAGTTCTAGCTTTTTGTTTCATTTATTTCAAACCCAACAAAAAATGTCAACTGCTTTCTGAATAAGGAAATGTAGGAGATTTACCTTGGAAAATGATTTTTCAAAATATGCCTTTTTGTGTGTGTTTTTCTCCATTTAGTGGGTCTTCAGGGTATGCGATGCGGCTCTGTGCAGCTGATGGAGCGCAGGGGAGTGCAGGGAGTAACTATAAACCCCAAATTTGTTCCCCAGGATGATCTCATGCACAGTCATGATATCTGGATCTCTTAATTCTCCTCTCAAGTTGACATATCTAAAAGCCTTGCTGCTAAAATGTCAGTGCTGGGAGTTTCCCTGGGAGAGCCTGTCTCCACATCATGACCTGGCACAAACTCCCTTAGCTTTTACAACTGCATGGTGTTAAAGGGTTCTGTGGAAGAAAAATAGATGTAGGGAGAGCTCTTACTGCATCGCTGGCTTTTGGCATTGCAGCCAAAGCTGGCTGATTCAGTGGGGTTTAAAATACAAGTTTAAAATATGTTTTTTTAAAGATTTTTTTTTTTTTTAAATCTGTTAAGTATTAAATTTTCAGCCTTTCAGGTAACAGTTTTCAGGTTTGCCATTCCCATAGATTTTCACATGTGGAGGGAACGAATTGCAGAAAATGTAACGCACTTGCTATAGACAGCGTCTGGTTCATTGGCTGTATCCTGCAAAGCTCTACCCCGGTGGGGCAAAATCCAGTGCAGCGGTGCAGACTTTTGCCCACATAAGGGCTGTTGAGTGGGCTCTGATGTTGCACAACTTCCAAGCAGGCACAACGGTGTCAGCTACCTGCAAGCCTCTCCCTCTTCCTTGTGTACTTTGAAACCCCGAGGGAGGGAGAGTGGAGAATGAGTAAGACATCAGGAACAGATGTTGCACAGTAGCAGCGAAACAAATATTTTGTGTTTATGCTACTTCCATTCAAGGATAATGTTAACACTGATGCGTCTGTGTTAACTTGCCCTTTTCTCAGCATAATCCTGCTGCAGAGCCATTGGAGCTGGTTACTAATAGAAGTCTACCTGGAGCAGGGTGAGCGCTGAGCTCCTGAATACATGCAGTTTGGTTCCTAATTCTGCAAAGCGTGTTGGTTATTCCCTTGCTTATGTGTTGTTTTTTCCCCTGCCTGACCTGTTGGCTATGCCCCCTGCTGCAAGTGGCAGTTTGCTTTGCATAAGGAGGAAAGCTGCTACCCAGAAGAACTCTGAATTTTTTTTTTTTTTTTTTTTACCACCCCCCAAAGGAGTTTCTGGGTAAGAAGTAGATACCCTGGGTGTTTTGGTTTTTTGTTTTGTTTTGTTTTGTTTTGTTTTGTTTTTTTCTCCAAAGGGACCTGCCTGTGCTTCTCTCTGGCCTTTTTCTTATAGACCTGATGGGCTTGGGGTGCACAGCTGCCCCTCCATCCCCTTGTCCCCAGCTCGGTAGGCTGAGAAGCACCCGGTTCCCCAGCCCTGGAGGATATTATCCCTGCAGCAGCATCTGGCTCTTGGCAGGCTCTGCGGGCAGCCGTTCTGGCAGGGTTTGGAGTTCCCTTTTAGCTTTGTCGTGTGGTAATCTGTCAGTTGGCTCTTCGGGCTCTCTTGTTCTCCTGCATGCCTTTTCCTCTCGGCAAACCTCTTAATTCGGAGTTGGTCAATGAGAGCTTTGAGAATGCTCCTTGGAATTGCTTTCCACAAGGCATTTGTTTTGCTTTGCTCCAAAGAAGGACTTTCAGCAAATCTTTATTTTATTATAATAATAGCAAGAGGGAAAAAAAAGCTGATCAGGTTCCTAGTAGCTCAGTGGAGTCTGTTAGTGTCAGCAGACAGGATAATTTACTCAGCCAATTGTTCTGGCTCTGATTATTTACAGTAACCCTAAAAGCATTGCCTCCCTCCCCAGGAAGGAAGCACTGGTGGTTTTAAACAGCAAGAAAAGACTTTAAACAAACCAAGAGCAAAATAAGAAACGCCAGCTCTGCTGCTCCTCTTGAAACCGAGTGTGTTTTGGGGACAGATCCTCAGCTGAAGTAAATCCTGCCTGTCCCCGGAATTGTGTCACTGCACAGCATTTCAAAAACATCCCCCAAGGATATTACTATTCTTTTCTCCATGTATGAATAAGCCACTTACAGTGCATAGCTGCTATATTACAATTTCCTAAGAGGTGCTGGCATCTGGAGAGATTACATTCCACTGGCCCCTGGGATGGAAAGAATGAGTTCAAGAACAAAGAATGAAATCCTCGCTTCTGTACTCAGAAATCCAATATTCACCAAAGGGTAGGGGTGAGCTGGTAGCTGGACCTAAACATTGCTGGTGCTTGGTGCAACCTTCCCCTTTTCTGCCAAAAATTAGGCTGCACTGAACCGTCCATAAAATTCAACTTAATACCACTCAGGCTGAACTTGGTGGGTGGGAAAAAAAAAAATCTCACTGGTGAACTTTGCGACACCGAAATGTGTAGGATTAACAGCTCTGCAATCCGGCATCTATTTGCAGGACTGGCACAGTTCACGTCGTGGTCTTGGCAGCCGTCACGCAGCCCCGGCACCTTGCTCTGCAGAGACACCTTTCTGGGTGGGAGGAGGATGTTGAACGCCTGGCTGCCTGCCAGCTAGCGTTGAACCGCCACGCAAATTGCAGTGTAGCTGCAAAAAATTGAGATCGCCCACTCCTAGCAGTCTGTGCCATCGGCTGTCTGGCAGGATTGATGGTTGTCACTACCGAACGCTGCTGAGCTGGAGCCAAAATCAAATGAGTGGATGTCCTCGTGAGCCTGCTTAGGGGAAAAAAAAAAACCCCTTAAAAAACCTAAGAACTTCTTTTCAGTTTAGCAACTAAACTAGAGAGGCTTGTTCCGCTTTATAATTGCTTAGCTGGGAAGAAGGGCTAGGAAACATTCCTGCTGCATGTGAAACTGGAAGGTCACAGGTTTTCAGCTGTGTCTCCTTGGTACAGTTTTGGGGTGGAGGAGACCCTGGTAAGAAGGACGGAGCATGCTTCTCATGCTGAACTATCCCTGGGACCCGGAGGGGTGTTTAACCATGGCCAGTCCTGATCTTAACAGCTGTGGTGTAATGCTGGTTGTGGCAACAGGAGACAGGCTGATGTCCTTTAACATTTTTCCCTCTTCCCACATGGAAGCCCAGGCCTAGGCATGCTCTAGGTCACAGTCATAGCAGTGGCTGATGTGTGATGGCAGTGAAGCAACTGGTCATAATCTCCTTGGTAAATCACAGAACTATAGAATAGTTGGGGTTGGAAGGGGCCTTTAAAGGAATCCAGCCCAACCCTCCTACAATGAGCAGGGACATCTTCAACTAGATCAGGTTGCTCAGAGCCCTGTCCAACCCTACCTTGAATGTTTCCAGGACAAAAAGCAGGGACTAGGTTTCCTGAATCTGAGTGAGGGGTGTAACCAAAGGGTTTTTACAAAATCCTAGTAGGGATGTAGTGTTAGAGCCTGGTTTGGCTGTAATGGCTGAATTGATCTAGATCTGCACCAGCAAAGGAGAGATCAGGCCCTAGCCTCCTGTAGCCCTAGCATGTGGTCTGCTCACTTTCTGGTCTCCAAATTGTTCACAAAACAGACAAGAAGTATCTGGACCAACATATCCTGAAGGGCGAGAACAACCTGGAGAATGGTGTGTGTTAATCTCTGCTCCTTCACCTCTTGAAAGAGGGACAAAAGGAAGGAAAGCAAGCCAGAAAGGAAGGAGACATGCTTCCTTTTCTCCTCTATGTTGAAAAAAAGGTACTTCTGCCTTCTTCCTCTTTCTTTCCCTCATGTCCTTAGTGTGGTAAGACACAGCAAATAAAAAGAGTTTTTCTTGACTGTGTGTGTCAAGTCCCTCTCCTGGGATGGGGTGATGATGCTCCCTGGGCTGGGTATTGTCCTGCATCTCCCATTATTCCCCCTGGTACTGGTAATTTATTTTGGGGGGGCAGATCTGAACTATCCAAACTAAATCCATGGGCCCTGCAATGCCGAAGGGTGTCTTTGAACCTTCCTGAGCTGAGGAAAAGCCTCCTGCCTGGTGATGTGGCCTCTCCGAGATGCGTCCTTATGTTTTCTTCTAGTGTGACTTGAGGGGACTGATCCTGGCAGTGAAGGTAGGTACTGCTCTGGGGACATCCTAGTGCCTGCAGTGGGGAGCAGTGAGGGGACAGGGGCACGCTTCTTTCTGTGGCATTAGCAGCACCTACGTTGCTCGTTCCTGGGGCGTACCAAGTTGTAGAGCTAAAAAGCATGGTATTTACTGGTTGGCAGATAGCAAGACTGTAGCTATGCATGCTCCAGAAATCCGTGTGTTTGTGATCTTGCTAAGATGCCGAGCACCAGCTGCGTAGTCCCGCCTGGTACAAAACAAGCAGAGAAATCAGCCAGAAGGATGCAATGGCAGCAGCAAGGTAGGGACCACATCCCCGGCCCTGCAGCCTAGCACTTCTTCAGGGTCATATCCTCCAAGAGATGAATCCCTCCCTACTGCCCCAGGCAGGGAGGTGAAGCTCTCCTCTTCCTTGTGATCTCCTTCCCCCTTGGCCAGCAATCTCCACTCTTCAGATGGGCTATAAATATTTATAGCAGAAAGCACAGGAGCACCGTGCCGGGTCACCACCGCCGTGACTTACAAACCTAAATTACTCACGTAAGTCGAGTTCTCACTTTGGAGGCTACCTAAACAGCGTGTTTGAAACAAACGCTTCCTACCGCCCTGAGCAGGCGCTTCGTCTCTGTGTTGGCTTCAGGAAGGACGCTTGCCCCATGCTGCCTCCTTCCTGACTGTGGTCTCAGGTCCAGCCTGGCTTTGCAACCCCCACGGCCACCTTCAGCCTGAGGGATCTTTCCATCGCTTCTCTGCTTTAGAGAAAACCAGGTCCGAGTGTTGTGCCTACCCCCAGGCAGGCATGCAGAGGATTAACTGGCCACTTGTTTGTATCCTGTCAAAGATGATACTTCGTTCAGTTCCTGCTCCCTCCCTTCTCCCTGTTAGGTTGGATGGTATCTTTATATTAAGAGGCACAAGAGAAGAATGAAGATTTAAACTCATTTAACCTTGAACATAGCCATTAGTTAAGCAATTAAAATTAAAGGGTGAGTTAATGGGCAGTGTCAAACATTCGGAGAAACATCTGTTGTAATAGAAGTCTGCCTTTTAGCTGATGAATAATTGATCCACCGTTCGTCAACACCTAAGCCGAGCCAAGGTGGCAGTGCTGGCACTGCCGGAGCATCTTCAGTGCTCCCTCCCCAGCTGCGGGCTCCAGGAGAGCAAGAGGACCTGGCCAGCACCACTTGAAGATACATTAGGAAAACCACCTGCATCGCACCCCCTCTGCTGAGGTTGTCCCTGTTGGGTCTTTTGCTTTCCTGGGATCAGACGTGTTATTTCAGGTCTAGAGGAATCGATGGTCTATTTTTAAGTCTTTATTAATGCATGCGTGGATGGATGTGGTGTCTGTCTGGACACTGATAGCCAAGGATGTAGATGACTCAAACTGCTTTGAATTGTATCACCGAGTTAAATTAACTTGCTTTTTGGCAAGCAGCAGACATGAGTGAACATCTTCACTAATGCATTGAGGGCAATACAGTAAATATTGGCCGGAGTTTGCGGGGTAAATAGCAGAAAACATTTGTCTCTTGGCTGTGGTAGAGCCAATAATGCTGAAGTCACTTCTGCAATACTGTCAGCTCCCACAAAAAGCCCTCTCCCTAGCATAACAAACAGCAAAAGATATTCGGGTGAAATCTTAGGTCCTGCGAAATGAAGGAGAACTCTGCTATTCCCAGCAGTAGGATGGGATGTTGCCCTGGGTGCCTGGCCCTGCAGACCTGTCTGGGAAGCGCTTCCACACTGTGCAGAAAGTGACGACCGAGCAAGGTGAGACGGTGTGGATGTGCTCCCTGCATGAGCTGAGTTTCGGTCAAACCAAGCTCCAGGTGGGGTTGGGAATGCCTGAACAGGGCGGGGNAGAGCAGGGTCTAGTCCCTGTGCTGAGCTCCTCCATCTACCCTGCTGCTGAGGCTGGGGCTGGGAGAAGTGCCAGAGCAACCCAGAAATCAAATTGAGGGCATGAAACATTTCTAGTGTGGGATGTGGGAGAAGGAAACCCGGGTCACAGAGGATTCTTGACTTGTTGTTTTCTGTATTACCTCTTAATCCCTCAGAAAAATCAAACTAGGCCTGTTTTATGATTCCTCAAACCTCGTGTGTGTGCAAAATGATGCAATGGGCTGAACTAAACCAAACCCAGCTTCTCACTCCAGTACAGAAGGGACAGCTGGTTATTAGCAAGCCCAGATGAGCCCCTCCACCTTGGTACTGGGGTGCCATGAGCACAGGCCTCTTTATAGAAGGCAGTTGGGAAAAAGCAGTGGGAAGGCAACAGAAAAAGCAGAAGGAAAATTAATCTGAAGGTATTGCAAAGGTGAATGTTGACAGAACGTGGGTTGTCCCCCAGACTCAAGCCGAGTCTAGTCAAGTTTTTACACTTTGAGGTATAACGGAATAATATCCATTTGGCTATTTGTTAGAGAGAAACATAACAAAATCACCTCCACGCTCCTAAAGAAACCAGTTGTATTAATGTTTGGTTTTCATATACTCATCCCTTTTTTTTTCCTCAAGACTATCTGTAGAACTTGAATTTATGCAACAGGTCAGGCTTTGTTTAAAATCATGTTAGTAAAGAAAGGGAAATAAACTGGGATGGGAAAATTATCTGTGTGTCTTCAGCTGGTTTTAGCTGACAACAAGCAGAACCTGTAGCTCAGTTTCTTTCATTGTCTCCCTCTCTGCATGCAGAGGCTGCCTTAGCATCTGCCCCCACTTTTGCTGCTGCTGCAACATCTTTCTCTGCTTCTTTAGACTAGAGCAGCTCTTTTCTCAATATAAATTTGTCCCTGGATTGTTGTCAAGTGTTTGATGCCTTGCTCCACTTCTACCTTTCATTAACTCATCAATATTGTCTTTAATGACATGTGAATGCAAACAGACCTTGCTTTGAAGCCTGTGTACAGCAGGCAGCAAATTTGGCTTGTTCTGGAGTTCTCTGAGGCGAGTTGTGTTTAAATAAAATTTTAACTGCTGAGGTTATGAACGTGCATAACTGCCCATCCGAATGTGTGTGGGATGTGTACAGAAAAGACATTCATGTTGAACTTAACGTGGAAACTTTTTTAAAGCAAAGATAACTGTGAGTATAGATGAAGTAGAGAATTTTTTTATCCTAGAAGAATTTTGTCTGAGGAAATGAGACCAATTGAATAAGGGGATTGTATTCAAAACTGTAATTCAGCCAGTTCAGCTCCCCCCCACACCCCCAAAGAGCCCTTTTCAAACTTCAACAGCAAAAAAACCCCTCAGAAACTAAAAAGAAATTCCCAGAATTCTGACTTTTGAAATTTCCTTATTTCTATATTTGGTTATATTGTAGAGCCAGAAGTGTATTTTTTTACTTTACCCCAAAATGCATATCCATAGCTGCATCTCAACCACAACTTTGGCATTGTCCCTGTGGTGATATGAGTGACACTGTTTCCATTATAATAACCTGGTTACCTTTTCTTGGCCATAAACCTACAAAAAACATAATTATACTTTCAATCAAAGATTTTGAATGAAGGATCTGTGAAGAAATCTCTGCTAAGTAGTTTAGCTGAGGTTCATGTTTATTGACTGAAATGGAAGCAGACTTGAGCCTCAGAAAGGCTGCTGCCCTTCAGATAATTCCCCAAATACCACTTTTTCATGTGTAGTAGCCAGATATTTTCTGAGCTGACTTCAGCCCTTCTGTTTACATCTACGGATAACAAAAGATTTACCCCAGAGCTTTCTTGCCTCTGACGAGCATTTCTCCCCCACATGCCACGTATTCTCAGGGAAGGGAGCAAAGCAGTGCTGGTTTATCTGAGGTTGCAGGTTACAGGAACAGCTATTTTAGAAAAGTGGAGTTTATGCACATGAATACAGGATAGCTGGGAGCTGCTGACTGATCTGCTGTAATCTTACCCTGTACATTGTTACAGCAAAGGATTTGGGTAGTAATGATTAATTTTTAATTACATTTTTATTAGGATTATCAGCTAGTTATTTCATCCCTGTCAGTAGTGGCTGGGCAGGGAGGAAGGTGAGCAGAACTACGCGCACAAGGGCATCCATCCTCTGCCTTGCCTGGTCCGAACAAATGCCATGGAGCATTCCCGGTGGGGACACACTCAGTGTCTGCCCGAGCTCTGCAGAGCCCAGATACAGGAGTTATCACCTGAAGGAAGAAAACTTCCCAGGAGCCCTGTGGGATGGCCTTTGCTGCTTCCTGACCTGCCTGCTGCTCTTGCTGACCAGCATGCGTGGGTCTGTGCCCGGGAGAGGACTTGGTGTGGGCACAGCCAAAGGCACAAGCCTTGCTGCTGCTGGCACACGTGGGGAAGAAGCAGGTGGAGCTGGGAGTGATGGCTTCATTGGCCGGTGTCAGCCAGGCGAATGAGCTGGGGAAACCACACTGGTTTGACATATTCGTGGCCAGTTTGCCTTTTTTTAAGTTGTCTTGCTTCAAAATTGGGAGCAAAATTGTGTTTGGAGGCCTGATATGGGGATGCTTGCCATAGCTGGTGCTCTCCTGGCTCTTAGAAAGCCTGGATTTGGGCACATGACCTCTTCTACAAGGTTGCTTTTGGATTTCTTAGGGAAAAGATGGGTGTGCTCCACCCTGCCTCATCCCTGGGGACCACCTCTGCGTAGGCTTATAAGCAGGTGGCAGCAGGAAAGGGGGCCTGAGCCTGGACCCCCCCTTGCTCTGGCA
This sequence comes from Pandion haliaetus, assembly GCA_013401275.1. Taxonomy (NCBI): domain Eukaryota; kingdom Metazoa; phylum Chordata; class Aves; order Accipitriformes; family Pandionidae; genus Pandion; species Pandion haliaetus. The sequence continues at coordinate 109,175 of VYZV01008220.1, read as the reverse complement.
TAGCCACATCCAGGGCTCTCCACCCCATGCCCACAGGTCGATGTGGGCTGCATGGTTTGAAGCTGCCTGTTGTGTTGCCATCCCAGCTTCACTCCCATGAGAGAATGGGCCTGAAGCCATTCAGACCAAACTGGGCTGGTGGGCTTGAACCAAATTCTGTCCAGAGCTGCTGCTGCTCCTTAGCAAGAGAAAAGCAGGGACATTGCCAGCTTTTCCCTTCATCCCTTGGTCTATCTCTTCCCAATGCGCCCTCAGAGCCACCAACCCCTGCAGATACTTGGGAAGACAAAGTGAATTTTGGGAGGAAGGAGGAAACCTCTTCACATTGCAAAGACATCCTAGAGATGCTGCTGGGGAAAGTCAGAATAACTACTGCTTCATTTCAAACCAAAAGAGGATTGATTTTGCATTTTCTTCTGAAAAGCTGTGTGTGATGTTAACAACTACCCAGGCAAAATAAAGGTGAAAGGTACAACTTCCCGGGCCTTGGGTGTTCTCCTCCTGCCAGCGACTGACAGCTCCACTCTGCCTGTCATCTGCAAACGAGCTGAATTCCTCACCGTAACAACAGTTGGAAGAATCTGTTTTTATAGCCTAGAAATAGGGGTTTGGCCTTGGCCTTTTTTGGTAATCTGTTTGGAATTTGGTGGTGGTGGTGATCAACAGTTGTTTAAAGCTGCTGGCAGCCTGCTGGTCTTCACGCAACGGCTCGGTGGTCTTGGGCTCTTTCCAGCTCTGTGCATTAAACATTGCTTTCCCATGATGCAAGGAAAAGGGTGCAGTCAACGTTAAAAGGCAGAAAATTTAAACCTGATGAAAGGAAATGCTTTTCCACACAATTAGCCTTTGGGATTTGTTACCACATGGAGCTGCTTAGGCCAAACATTTTGCACATCTTTGGGGGAGGAAAGGATATCTGGGGATTTATATGGAAAACAGATTTTCCAAGGAAAAAGGTTTGAATTCGAATGAGGGTTCTGAAGTTCAGAGCAGGAGTTTCAGCTTCAGTTTGAGTGATTCAGATGCTCTCTGGACTGCAGCAAGGTCTTGAATTGCAACCTGCAGTCCCAGGCAAGCGTCATGACTACCGGCTACAACATAAATCTGCCTTTATAATTGGTTTTACTACCCCCAGTTCACAGAGCAGCATGAGCTTCCCCACCAGAGGAGTTTCAACAGCAGTACAGTTTATGTTACCTTCCTCCTCAGGGCCGTACCAACTCTACGATGGACTGGGCTTGATGGTTTTTTGTGTGGGTGGCAAAGGTGTTGGTAGCTTCCCCTGTCACTCCAGCTAATGGGTGACCTTGTGCTGTGGGAGAGGTTGAAATCCACCTTCCCTTCAGATAGGAGCAAAGTACAGAAAGTTTTGTGCATGAAATAAGCTCTGCTGGATGGACTGTCAAGGCTGAAGGCTGGAGCAAGCCTTGCTCCAGGGACAGGTTTTGCCTGGCTGCAGCCTCACAGGTGCTGGGCCCCTGAAGAGCCACCTGTGCTGGAGTTTTAGCATGGTTATGATGGACAGAGCATCCTCTAGTCACCTCATGTTGAAATTAATGGGTTTTTTTTATGGTGGGTTTTCCTTTCTCTTTCATTTTGAGAATGCCAGGACCATGTAAAAAAAAAAAAAATCCCCCCTTGGGTTTTCCAACTCCCCCTGAAATTGCAAGCCCTTCATTTAAAATCCTTTTTTTATTATTAGTTTGAATCTCACCTGACAGTCTGAATTTGTTTCATTACACTGGATTTGTTCCAACGTGCTGCAATGGGTTTCATCCTGCAAAATGAGGCAGTTTGCTGGAAAGGGGGCTTTTAGAGAAAGACTTTCAAACCAGCAAAATAAAACCATGGCAGAACAAGACACTATTGCCATTATAAACAAGCGTTTGGTACAAACACAAATCTCTGCAGAAGTTCCTTCCTCACTGGTGGGAGGGAAGGCACTTCTACGTGTCTGGATTATACGTGTAGATGTAAACTTGGATCGATCTCGTGTGCTTAAACTTTCTGCTAGCCTCCATCCTCCAGGCTGTTGTGTGAGAGCATCTTGGACCCAGAAACACCGGCACGATACCCCAAGAGCTGCCAGGAAATGGGGGCTCCTGCTTGTGCCCAGCAGCCTGAGTGCAGAGAGGCCCTGAGGCTGAAATTCAGGATTTTCGCCTCCTGGGAGCTCCTGCCCAGTGGGAGATGGGTACTGTGGTGGGGTGGGTGCTTCTCCACAGTGCTGCAGAAATGCACAACAGCCCCAAATTTCCTCCTTTCCTTCATTGTTGTCTACAATAATGATTACAGCAAGTGAGGACTTATAAATATCCTTTATCTGATATTTGCCCCATATTCTCTGTCAAAATTATGTCCCATGTAATGTATAATGAATAAGTGATTTTAAAAAAAAAGAAACAAAAAAAGAAACTATTGGGCTTGTCTAAGTCCCTGCCTGCCTGCATGCATATTTTAAATGTATATTGAGTGGTAGTAGCATTACAAAAGCAGGGGGGAGTAGTTTTTGTCACTACTTTGTCATTTATATCATGACACTTTTGTCCCTAGGTGAACATTTTCTTATCTTTTCTAAGCCTTGAAACACGGCCTAAGCCTTGAAACACATGCTGAGCCTTCAAACGTGTTGAAGCGCTGCAGGTTGAGTATAAGGAAGCAGTTTGTCTCTCACTGATGACCCAAGAGCATCCTCTAGTGTATATTGGAGGTAATACTTACACGTCCCCTGCCTGGTTGCCTCACAAAAAATTGTATCGTCAGAGCAAAGGAGCAAAAACTCTGCATGAAGTTCGTGGTAAAAGGCAACACAAGATGCTAGCTAAGGAAAGAAATGCAAACACAGGCAGTAAGTGCTTGCTCCCATTCAAGGCTGGCTTCAGGAGGAGATAACAGCACTGAAAACCTCACGGGGCTGAGCCTTTCTATGGGGCAGTTGGTAGCTCTCATCTATAAAACTTTGAGCAAAACTGAGAGCCAAACATGTCATAATGTTAAATGCATCGATGTGGCCAGGTATATTAAAAATGGAAGACTTGCTCCAGTCAAACACCTTAAAATGTATATTATGTGCTTATAGGTTACAGTAATGTCTGTAAGGGGTGTGTTTTGACTGTAAATGTATTTTGCTAATTAGAAAAGGTAAGTGAAACCACCTTTGAGGTTGTGGGAGTTTTTCTTTTGCTGTGAAAACCTACTTTATATTTTCGGTAACAGTAAGCAATTTTCCCGCACTGTGAAAAATGGTGCATAATGAAGAGTGCAGCTAAAGATCTTAAAATAGCCATTACATGGCTATTATGTGTATTTATGCTATTATGGTATTATATAACACAAATCTAGTCCCCTTGTGCCTTATTTTTCCTCCTGTAAAATGGAAAAAAGGCTAATTTCCTGCCTCAAAAGAGAATAAACCTATTATTCTGAGTGCTCAGCTAAAAGACTATGAGGAGCCCTATGAATATTACAGGTGGGTGGACATGTGGCCAATGACAACATATTACCTTCCAGTGTCTGGACAGCAGAAATGATGCCATACTTTCTTTCCCCACCTCACTGCGTCTTAGTGTTTTGGTTTTCCTCAGCTAGCAAACTACCCTTTTCCAATAAAGTCATGGCACTGACATGGTTTTCTCTTGTCACCTCCTTTTGCAGAAAGTCTACTGTGAGCCTGACTCTGCACATGCACGTGTGCATGTTCATAGACTAGATCATAAGTCATACTATGGTTTGGGTTGGAAGGGACCTTAAAGATCATCTAGTTCCAACCACCCCTGCCATGGGCAGGGACACCTTCCACTAGACCAGGTTGCTAAAAGTCCCAGCCAACCTGACCTTGAACACTTCCAGGGATGGAGCATCCACAGCTTCTCTAGGCAACCTGTTCCAATGCCTCAACACCCTCACAGTAAAGAATTTCTTCCTAATATCTACTCTAAATCTACCTTCTTTCAGTTGAAAACTGTTACCCCTTGTCCTGTCACTACACTCGCTGATAAAGAGTCCCTCCCCATTTTTCCTGTAGGTCCCCTTTGAATACTGAAACCATCCTATTATCAGGGTAGTTGGTTTTCTTGGTTGTTGCTGTTGTCTGCTAAAACCTGTGGCAAAACACTGCTGAAAACTTCTGCAGGAAAGGAAGGCAGCACATAAACTCTGATTTGGAGAAGCGCAGATATTAGGACAAGTAACACACTCCATTTGTGTGCAAACTTGAAAGGAGTAGAGAGGAAGGGTGCACTCAGGACAGCCACAGGTTAGACTAATCTCACCTTGGTGGGATGAAAGGCTTTGACAGAAACTTTGAAGGGATGAGCACTTACCAACAAGTAAATAGAAAATGAGATAACATCCAACAGAGCTTACCCAAAGTTGACCATGGCAGCCTAACCTGTTAGCTTTCTTTGATAAGAGAACTGATCTTCCAGATAAGATCTACTGCATCCATACATTACCTGCCTTGCCACTCAGAGCAGTTGATAAAGTGCCATTTGGGAAATTATGCATTAAGATGGGAATTAGTAGGAGTGTTTTGGTGGGGTAAGGAACTGGCCAGGGCAATGTGAGTAGTAGGGAAGGCCTTGGGAGAAGCTGCTGGAGAAGTTCCTCAAGGAAACTGAGAAACCATTGCCAGTACAAGGGAGCTGGTGTGTCCTAGTGGGGCAGATGGAAAGAGTAGGAGAAGGGGATGAAATTCAGTTGCTGTGAGCATGAGCCTGTAGAGTAACAACAGAATTTCTGCCATGAAACAGCTGCTCAATGCTTGGGAATGACTGGGAAGGAGACCATCTCAGTGCCTCCTCTGAGAGCAGGAGGACTGAGATCCACCACGATGCCATGGCCCTGACAGTGGTCTGTTCACTCCTAGGATGTAAGGGGTGGAGATGTATTTCCAGTAGATACAAGGCAGGAAAAAGGCCATGGTATAGAGGCTGGTGATCCTTCACTGGGGATACTCTGCTCAGTCTGGTTCTCTGTGTGAAAGGAAGATGAATGTAGGAGGAGGCAATGAGAAAGGAGCACGTGAAGGTGGTGTGGCCACTGAAGGGAGCAGTCCTGCCATTGAAGACCTGTCCCGGGGTTAAAACAATGTGTTTTGTTCTTTTTTTTTTTTTTTTTTTTTCCTCTCTCCTTGTTTATGTGCCCAATGTGAATTTTGTACCAGCACAAGCAAGGAGTAGCTAGGGTGGGAAGTAGCAGCCCAGGTGAGGAAGAGGAGGGATGACTATTTCCAGGATGGTGTCCCACTGCACAGCATGGAACACGCTCTTCCACCATCACCTCTCATGCAAAAGATATTGGAGATGGCCCGTGGGGCCCAGCCAAGCAAACTGGAGCTGAAGGGCCATGGCCACGTCTCTGGCCACACTGCTGCGATACAGCGTGGTGTGGGGACCATGCACAGGGGAGGGTGAAGAGACTGGCTTCTGGCTTCAATATTGGCCCCAGGATCAGCAGATCCAGGTTGTCCCATGAGTAGTTTTGGCTGGGAATGAGCCAGCTTCTAACACTTGGGGCTGGAAGAATGTCCTTGTGGGGATGGGCATCAGGAAGAGAAGCCCAGAGTGATTTTCAAGGTAGAGCTTGATCTGTTTATACATGGGGTGTTGTGATGTAGTTGCCTGAGGCTAACAGAGGCCCAGGCTCAACCTGGGCGGTAGCTAAGCTTTATAATACACCTAAGGAAGTCTATGCTAAAAAAGCAAAATGGGGAAGGGAAAAGGACCTGAAATTTGAGAGCATTTGTTTTTCAAGGGGGTAACACGAAATACTGAGCAGTAAGAAAGTCAAGTAAGGCAATTTTGAGTGAGTGCTCTGAAAGGAATTTATCATCTGTGTATCCCACAGCAAGTGTGGCCATCACAGGAGGGCTCATTTTAAGGCATTCCCTGTTCCTGTTTCACTTCTGTAACATCCTAGGTACAATCATTTGGGTGCAGAAGCAGTTTCCGTTTCTGGTTCTACCTCTTTAACTATAGTGGCATCAACATGAGAGACAACTCCTTACCCATCTCCCTCCTTCATGCAGGCACATCTTTCAGTATAAAAGGGATTGTGACAATTCTTTCATTTATTTTTGGAAGGGAAACGGCTAGACAGGTATAAGCCAGCCTTACACTGGTGGGCTGCATTACAATAAGTTTATTTAGCTTTCAAAAAATAGAGTTCACATTCTCAAAGATTCTTTAAGGTTAGGGTTTTCTTTTGATTAAGCACATACTAGTGTACACAAATATTTATGTATTTGTATTTAAAGCCAATCATTGTGGTATTCATGTGCTGCCCTGTATGGAGTCAGTGTTGAAACAGCTGAAGGAATCACAGCAAAAGCAGGAACTTAGAAAGTCCATTACACATGAGGGAATCTCAGAATCCCTTATCTCATTTAGACACTCTCCAAATTATTTTCTAAATACGAATATCTCTTGATGTGATCAAATGTATGAAGGATCAAGTTCACAGTCTATTACAAATCTCGGAAAGGACTGAAACCACAAAATGTTGAGCTCAGTTGGCATAGTACCTTTTACAGGTGAAGTTGGCAGTGCTACTTCTAACTTCCTCTCATAAACCCATTTTCACTTAGTTCACTTAGTATTACGTTTAAGGCTTAGTCATTTGGGTTAAACCCCCTCCATCCTCTTTGCCTCAGACCCAGAACTGAAGCCAAGTTTCTTTTTAGTTATTTCTATGAAAGACTGGAAGGGAAGAGAAATGCTAGCAACCCACTTTGGAAAATCTAGCAACATGCTGTGCTTCAACAAGATGGTGAGATCTGTCAGGAGCTTGGTCTTCATGCCTGCCTCTTTTCCACACCTGACCCATCTTCCTCACTCAGAGACACTGACATATGACCAAATGCAGATGGCCAAGTTGCCACCTATGCCCCTTCACCTGCCATTTCCCATTCCTGAGTCTTCAGAACAGACTTGATGATCTTAAGGGTCTTTTCCAACCTAAATGATTCTATGATTCTATGACTACGATGGAGCAAAACAGCACCGGGATGAACCCAGAGCATCTGAATATGGCCCAGTCCTTACACCTCAGGCTTCCTGTCCCCATCTACTTTTACACTGTTTCAAGCCATGACAAAGCAGGATTTCCAGAAAGCCGTCTTCACTGGCATCAAGACACTTAAGTAACTTTAATCTAAGGCACATGCTTGGCACGTCAAGTTTTAAAATAAATGTTTCTTGCGATAAAACTACAAGTAACTGAGTAAAGCCCAATCTACTGGGAGGTACTGGGCATATCTACTAGGCAAGGCAGGTGGCTCTGGGGAGAACATGCATAGTTTTTATAGGTTAATATTGCAGCTGGACTAGATGATCATTGTAGATCCCTTCCAACTGGAACTATTCTGTTCTATTCTAATACCTTAAAGAAAACTGCTGGGCATACACCATAATTTTGAGCTTACCTCTTTTGCTGACTTGTGATTTAATCAGGTCATGGAGCTAAACACAAGATAAACAGGTTCAAGCAACACAGATCTTGAAAATCAAAGCAGAAATGTTCATGTCACTGAGGCTGCTCTGAATTTTGCCCATTCGAGATGCTAACCGAATCTCGGGTTGCTGAGTTTTGTGGCCTGATGCCCTCCCATCTGCAGCTGGGGTGGTTCTGAGCATTGGGAGTGTAGGTGTGTGTGAATATTTGCCTGTGGACTTACAGGGCTGATTGCTCACCTCCTTCCCTGCCTTGATCCTGTATCCTCTGGGTAACCTATTGCAATCCCTCCTTGAGAGCACACAGGCAGTATTCAGTTTATACTGGCAGTGGTTTCAGTAGGACAGTATGGATAGTAGAAGCATTGCAACAAATATATATCATGAATAGACACAGGTGAGGCCAAATGATGTGTCATTTGGTCAATAGAAAGCCTCTTAATAATACTCGATATAAACTGTAGAGCTGCTGCATTAACAGTGGTGAGGGGAGGTGTTGCTGGAGTTATTCATCCAACCCTATGCAAAATCTTGCAACTCCCTGCCATGTCCCATCACGCCCTGCTGAAAAGAGCAGTGGCTTGCTGCTGATTGAAATGGGCATTAGATCAGGTGCTGGTGAACACCATATTTTCTTCCACTCTCTGTTTTAACTGGTAATGCCACCTGCAGCACTGACTGCCAGTTTTCTCCCCAGATATCGAGTGATGCTGCCTTCTTGGTCTGCCTTCCGTCTTTCTAACCAGGTTTTTACCCATCCACCCAGCCTATGCTATTTTTCCCATGCCTGCTGCAGGAGGGTGGGCTCTGGAGGCAATTCTGTGTTGCTCTTTGGCTCCTTGGCTTCTGTCATTTTTATGGAGATCCATCCTACCTTGCCAACAACCAGCCCCGTCCCCCAAACCCAGCCTTCTAGCTATGCCATCTCCCTTCAAGTCTTAGATATCCAGAAGCTGCTTTTCTCCAGCAAAGGAGCTAAGCTTGATTTATAAAGTCTATGGTTGTGATCAGTGCATGCGACTGCTGAACTTCTTTTAAGCCTCTCCATTTCCCTAGAAGGCTTAGCAGTTGCAAGATCCTTTGTATTCACCTCGCGGACTTGCTGAGCACAGCGATTGAGATGGGAAGCCTTCCAGAGCCACATTGCCTTGTGCATGACTCAACTCAGGTGAATCATTAGTGCTCAGTGCCAAGAAATCCCAGTAATTGCATAAAGGCCTGAAGGAAAACTCAGTGCAAGCTGATCTATAACAGCCTTCAAATGCAGTGAGCCCTCCTAATAAAGGTGTCCTAAGTCCCCTCTGCCTCCACCGGTACCAGGGAGTCCACTGTACTCTGGTAAAGGAAGGCAAAACATGGCCCCATGTGCCTTACATCCCTTTGGTGCGATATTATATTGTGAATGATAAAAATTATTCTGAGTTCAAGGAGAGGCTGGGCAAATTAGCAAAAGCCTGTTTAGCAGAGGGAAACCACACAGACCTCAGGAAGCCCCTGAGCTGCGAACAGCTGGCAGCCAGGTGATACCCAGGGCAAGTAGGTATTTTTGCATTTTTCTCCCGGAATTCACTTTGGCTGTGGCCAGAGAGGGACTGCTGCCTAGACGGCCCCTTGCCTGACAGGGTACAGGCATTCCCAGGAAAGCTGTTGCTTCCCAGAGCACGTGTGAGCTCTTAGGTCTCTTGCTGATCACACACTGGCTCTGCCTGTGCATGGCTGCCCTCGGTGGGAGCGGGTCCCAGGGGCATCGGGTGCCTTTGTAGTCTGGACCTTCCTGCCTCACGTCAAGAACAAAGCAAAAGCTGGTGTGCTGCCCAAAACGCAGCTGGCAGTGCTAATTTTAGGTCAAAAGCTTTAAGTTTCCCTTCAAATAGCAAAGGCTGCACTTTAAACCTTTCCCTGAGCATGGAGTGATGTGTGTCCCTGACAGACAAGGACACTGTGTTAAAACTTGACTTGCTGAAGTCAGCAGGAATTTACCCCATCACTTGAACGAGGAGCTTTTCTGGCCATCCCCTACCTTTCCATTGTGAAGGAGCAGAGATGTGCCGTCCCATGCAGCAGTTTGCAGTCAGCAAATCCTCCCATTGGGAGTAGCGAATTTATGAATTTTCATGGTATCCATTAGTAGTAAGCAGAAGTTGCCTTGAGACAGACTTTTTGTTAATTAACCTTCTGAACATACACTTTTGTTTCTAACTGGTGAATGAGTTCAGTGTTCAAAGTCCTTCCCACATGCCCCTGCTTTTTGCTTTGTAATCCTTCATGGATACTAAAATAATTACCAAGAGGCAAGAGCGCTAATTACACAGAGCAGAATAAATGCACATGGTTGGAACTTCTGCTAATGTAAATAGATTTTGAGGGATCTATTCCTACTAGATGAGGGTGTTCAAAGCCTCTCCTGCCTTTCTTCCTCCCCCAGCAGAGGAATTTGGAGCCTAACTTCTCAGGGATGTGAAATCTTGCTGTGTAAGGATGTTAACATCTCCACGTTTACTTCTAGGCTTTTTATTTTTTACACTGTGTAGCAAAAGCAGAGCACAGACAAAGTGCTCAGCTGTGCTAAGTACTCCCAGCATGACTGATTTGGTGACTGAAAACCAGAATCCCGAACGCCAAGCCTGTTGCACTCCAGTGGGTCCATGAAGCTGGACCACAGCACACAGGGCTGGGAGGATTCCAGGAGCAATGCACGAGAGGACACAGCCCGTCTCCAGCCAGTAGGCAATCTCCTGATCCGAGAGGGTCGGAGGGGGATCTGGGGGCTCCACATAGTTGCTGAAGTGGAGCGGTTCAGGTTGACTTGCTTCTGCATCCGACCAGCACTTGTCCCTACCACCACAGCCAGGAGAGAGGCCCCAGGGCTGAGCTCCTGCCTAGCACATGCTCTGGATTTTGTATATCCGGAGGGACCAGCTGCAGCCTGGTTACACCATGATATTTTTTCATAGCCAGTTGAAGAGGAGGCAGTGGTACAAAACCGGCTTCAGCTGGCACTCCCAGAAACTGTGACATTCCCATTTTTTTTAAGTGCAGTCAGTTTTACACAAACTGCACAAACCACTAACCTTAGAAAAAGCAGCTGGGTGGTGTTGGCTGTAACATCAGGACCTGGTTACACTTCTGTTTCTTGCTGAGCCTTTACTGAAGTCTGTATTTTGCTTAAGACTTGCCATTTTGTCAGTTCTGAATTCACTTACCTGATACTTTAATGTTATTAGTTATTGTGGTAATTTATAATGAGAGTATTGCAAAAGCAATCTACAAAAGGCAAATATCTTACATCTATTTAATAGCTGTTATGAACCAAACCAATAATTTAAGGAAAAGAGAAAATCAAGTTTCTTTCACAAGACTTTTTCCCTGTAAATTGTATTGACCCCTATTATTTCCACTGACATTCTTTATTTGTTGACTTCTATATTAGTATGTCATTACTTTGCCCAGAACTGCTAGGTTGACTGGCTTAGAATTACTTCAGTTGCCCTAGTCATCTTTTTTTAATGATGTGCCCAAAATGCAGCATTTCTCTAGTCCTCTAAAACATTTGCAGTCCTCCAAGATTAAGTGGGAGTGGGTCAGAGGTCCCTTGAGCCCGTTCATTTCAGTTGTGAGGGTGACAGTTGTCTGGACCTCTTAAGGTAATAATGTTTATCTCTAGTAATACTGTTTAATAGCCTCCTTGGCTACTAATGGGATGGAAAGTGCATTGTCCTTGCGACATCAGTGCATGATTCTTCTTGTTTCCAAATTCAGAATAAAAATATTTATTGAACACCTCAGTCTGTTTCACATCATCATCAACAATTTTACCATTTCCATCTAGCGATGCAAGTGCTTTTGAGGTAAGCATCAGCTTAAATGTAAACTAGAGCCAAATGCCAGCTTATTTCCCTGTTCTATTTAATGTACTTGTGGCTGGTTTTAGGACCTGGTTGTTCAAGACTGCAGTAATATGAAAATCTTAACGGATCTTCAGGGGTGAACTCAACCTCCCAGGATGTTGGTATAGAATCATAGAATCATAGAGTGGTTTGGATTGGAAGGGACCTTAAATGTCATCTAGTTCCAACCCCTTTGGGGTTGAAATAATTTAGTAAATTATTCCCTTCCACTAGACCAGATTGCTGAAAGCCCCATCCAACCTGGCCTTGAACACTTCCAGGCAGGGGGCTTCCACAACTTCTATAGTATCTTTGCTACTGCCTGCCAAAATTACTTCAAAGATTGAAATGGGCAATGACTGACGCAGCGTATGGTCTTATTGATTTTGTTAAAGCTAAAAATGGCTGCAATTCAAGTTTTAAATTAGTCGGAAAGGCAGCACAGTAATTCCCTTAAGCCAATAGCATTCTTAAATTTATTTTACGACAGCGGGCATCTTTCATATGATGGTTTTAAAAGCTGGCTTCCGCTCTAAGTGCTTCTAATGTAAAAAATTAACCAGCTGTAGCACAGACTGAAGAAAATAATGTCTTAACTCTGACAGTACAGCACAGAAATGGCACAGATCTACAAAAGTGCACCGTGAGGAAGTGCCTGATGGCCAACTACATCATTGCTGTCACTGTTAACATCTACAGTCTATGACTGGACCTTGTGATTTGTGATTGGGGCTCTAAAGGTACCAACATCACTTCATGTGGATTATGTTACATCAGGTAGACCTCTCTTCCTGAACATTCTTGGGCTTAAGCTTTGGGCTGCTGTGAGCTGGGCAGTGGAAAGGGGACTGGGTTCCTGCTGCTCAGAGGGTTCCTGCAGTGAGAGCACCCCAGCCCCACCAGTGCACCCCCTCTCCTCCTATTCACTGCAGGGGGGGCTCTGTGGCGTACCAGGAATGATACAGTTGTTCTTGTCCTCCAACTCCATCCCCCTTTTCTATAAGGAAAAATAAAAAATGTATTTTAAAAGATAGCTATTTTGGGTGTTATTTTGGTTTTTTTTTCTTTAAAGCAGGAAATGTCATCTCTTTGAAAGCTATTGTGCCCATTTCTGTTTGCAAAGGCTGATCTGTAGGGGTGAGGAAGCCTAAGACATACTTCTGCATGACTTTTTATCCTGCAGAGTGGAACAAAGAAACCTAGCAAATAATTGGCCAATGCACTAGTCAGAGTTCAAAAGTATTAACTGGAAATTTCAAAAGTCCTTTTGTGCCACCAGGACAGTATTGTATTGCTTTTCTTCCTCCCTTAAAATACTTGCAAAAGACATTGCATAAAGTTTGCTGAATTCACTGTGAAAGGGCATAGCAAGCTCTCCGCAGAGTGTGGCTAACCTCAGCTCCTCTCCTTGTCCAGACCTGTCCCAAGCAATCAGCTTATGGCTGAAAAACAGATCATAGGACCAGTTGAACTACATGCTGGAGAATTTCCTATTCACCTTCTCCTTACGTTAATAAGATGACTTGTTATAAATGTGATAATTTCAGTAAAAGATGTTGCTCAGTTTCTTTTTTTCTGCTCAGCTATTACCAGTCCATCAAATAAATTATAGACCGTGTCATCAACCTTAACTATACGATCATCTGTCTTCCCGCACCACTTCATTGTCTTCTTAGTTAAATTCTAATGAGAGGCTATCTCCAGTTTACCTAGGGTCTCAAAGGAATCTCATTTTCAACCTTGGCAGGTATACATTAGCTTCTGTTGAATGATTATTTGTATTGTAGAATTGCCGAGAAGCTTAATGCAGAGTACAAAGTATAAAAGACAGTCCTGACTCAAAAGGCTCGCAGACAACAGGGGGCAAAATAGCTGCAAAGTGGGACAACTCTCATGTCCCACGTGTTCTCAGTCTTGTACAACACCTAGGTGCATAGTCTTCAGCCTTTTTCTTGCTCTCCTTGCATTTTCTTTCACACTTGCTTTTTCCTGGCCATCCAGTCTCAAAGCACAGCACTTGGAGGACTCCTTCATGGCATCTCTCTGCTGTGTTGGCTCCTCCATTCTGCACTGTGTGTTTGAGCTCATGCATATGCAAGCCCAGGTACTAAGAAATGTCTGATGTAGAGTGGGGAAAATAACCCTTGGGAATGAATGAGAAATTAAGATAAAATACAGTGCAGTCTCTATTTAAATTCAACTCACAGTGAGTGGGTGGAAAGCTCTAGGATGTTTCTTCAAGATCTCAAGTGAAGAAATTTGACCTGTAGCAGCTAGTGGCAAAGGCAAAATGAAGCTAGACTTGACTGAGATGGTGATGTGCTGTGGAGAAGGCTCTGCCCTGTGATGTGATGCAGAACCTATTCTGCGTGTCCCAGTGCAAAAAAGGATGTCTACAGCCCCTTAGTGAGATTTAGTAGTATAATCCATATTCATCCCTAAGTACTTGGCTGTTGGGCAGGTGTGACCAGCAGTGATTGGTGTTACAGTCTCTGTTTTTTCCTGAAGGCACCATTTGCTGGTACTGTCTGCCTCTGTTTCTCTCTGGAACTGGTGCCATGGAGGAACTCAAGTCAGTGAAAAAGAGGAACAAAATCCCTGCTGCAGGGAAAGTAGAGGCATCAGCCAAAGCTGATGACTGGATCCTCCTCTGAAAGCTCCTCTGATATTAGATCTGGCCAGTAAGCTACAACATGGTCCTTCTGCCTGCAGTGGCCAGATGTGATCAGTTCAGACTTGTTTCTGCTAAAGCTTTTCCTGAAAAAAACAATGCAATTCATCCCCAAACACTGAAGCTGATATTAACAATTGCAGTCAGATGGTGCCGTTATCTCCCAGCAGGCATCCATCTTGTAGGTATAGGTATTGAAAGGGCCCAGAATTTTATTCATCTCGAAAAATACTGCAAGAAAGTGAAACTCAGTGGAGATGAGAGGTATTCTGAGTCTCTTCTGGACATTTTAAACAAAGCAGCCTGTGTGTGTAGGAAGTACGCAGTTCCTTTGTGCTTTGGTAGATAACCAACACTATGGTACCTCTGGTTCTTCTTCAGATGTCACTTCACCTTCCTCCATCAATTATCTCACCTACCCACAACTCATTTTCGGGAGTTAATTTCACCAGCACGGAAATACCCTGGAACTTGAGACTTGCCAGGAGTGTTGAAATGATACAATGATCTATGCCCAGCTTACCTGAGAGCTTGTGTCAGTAGGGATTGCTCTGTTTACCTGAAATGGATAGAGCTTCTACACATAAAATCTGTGGTGAGAAGGACAGCCCCAAGCACATATGTGCAGTTAGCTAACACGCATATTTTGCAGGGTTTTAAGATTATTTAATGCATGTGGAACACATGGGAGTTCATGCACCTGCTGACTAAAGAAGATTATCGCAAAGTATCCTGAAGCATTTAAGAATTGGCATGTAAAAAATCCACTACTACTACATCTTGAAAATACTGCTCTGCTGGTCTCCTTCTACTGGCTTTTATTCTCCTATGGTGCTCCTAATCCAACTGTTTCCCCAAAGAAATAAATATCGCTCTGATGAGTTCTTATAAAATGCCTGGCAAGCATATAAATGTCCAACTGATGGCTTGTATGCTATAAATTACTAAAGCTGCCCCTACAGTTGACCCCACTGAAGCAGGCTTGCTCATCCTGACACTGCTGACCTTTTCATCCATATTCATAACATACCTCTTCACCATTCTCAAATGAAGGAGGAGCATCGCTGAAGATCAACACAGTGGAATATGGTTTTAACTTTACAGGGCAGAAAACAGGTGAATCTCCAAGTGATTTAATAAATTATTCCCTAAAGGCCAGCAAATTATGAACTCTCTCTTCCTGTAAGGCCTTTGCCACTACATTGGATATTACTGTAGACATATTCTTCAATTTAAAGGGAACTATGATTTTTTTTTTAAATGTATCTGTTAAATATTTCATCAAAGCTTTTCATCTTGCAGCCAAAAAATGATAATGTAATAGAATGCAAGAAACCAAGAAGATAGTTTCAAGCAGAACTGATATTTTCATTAAACCAGAATGGTATGATCTAGTATTGGACAGCAGGGCAAACACTTGGCTGCAGAGACAATAGTAATGATTCCTCTGGAGATGTAACTGTCTACTGTAACCTAAAATCTCCCTTCTTTATTTGCCTTTTTTATAAGGCCAGCAAAGAAATTTCAGCAGTCTTGGATTTCAGTAAAATACATTAATTTGATCAAAACATACAGGAATGGCTTCTTTTTTCATGAGTTCTCTTTCACCCATTGCTGACTCTCTAAGTCTTGTCTTAATAAGTCTCTCAGGCAAGGAACAACTTTGTGCAGTTCATAAATCAGTGACCTCCTGTTGAATGACAATCTTGGGTTTCTTTAGTGTAAACCGATGTTTAAATTTGAACCAGGATTTTCATCCTCTTCATGAATATCAATCAAATGGCCCCAGTGAATCAAGAGGATTTTCATAGAAAGGCATGAAATTTACCCAATGGGAGAAGTTCTATAAAGCATCTTCTGAACAAGCAGACCGCTGGGACAGGGTAGCAGAGGATCAGCTGCATGGAACAGACTCTGCAGTGAATGTACTCCCAAAATAAGCCTTGGGCTGGATCTGAAAATGTGCAAGTGCATGAGTGGAGTACTAGGGGAAAGGAAGGAAAAGAAAAACAGGTGGTTACTGGAGCAAAACTGCTTAAGGAGATCTTGCATCTCTGGTATTCAACCAAATATTCTTACCTTAGCATTATGCTAACAACCACAGAGGAGCAGGAGAAGGAATTTGCTCATGGTTCAGAGGGCAAAGTACAGCCCTCTGGCCATGTCTGTTACACTGGATACTCCAGGCTATGTAAAATCATTTTTCTGTTTAAGTAGGCTTGTAACCTTTCTCATAAGAAATACGCACGCACATGAAAATTAATTGAATGGATAAGAGGAAAAAAACTGAAATAGAGATGATCTCAAGCTGCCCGTTGTTCCCATTCTCGCACACAGGAGTCCTCAAACCCCTGCTGCTTCTCTTATGAAACCAATCAACTTTCCCTGAGAAGCTATTTCTTTAAATGTGATATTCAAATGGCTCCAACTTGCCATAAGGTGATTCCTATTTAAGATGCCACACCATACAACCACGTATCATCTGACCTAATCTCATCAGACAGCATGACATCATCATTGCTGAGCTTTCACTAATTAAAAATGCCAAAAATGAGATCAGTTAAGCGTATGTTTTTAATTCTTTCAGCAAAGTTTTATACCACACAAATCCTAGATGAGACATTCTGACAATGTTCACACTACACCAGCTCCACTCTTTTA
>VYZV01008220.1:24790-82152 GCA_013401275.1 Pandion haliaetus | reverse complement strand
TCGCAGGTTGGGCAAAGAAGAACTAGGTGCAAGGGTGCACAAGGCTGGGGTTTAGATGTAAGAGGAACTGAGCTAGATTAGATCAGGGTGCATCTAGCCTGGTATCCTGACTCAGACAGTGGTCAACGCAGCTGTCGAGGAAAGTGTGAGGACAAGCCAAGAGTATAATGATACTTCCAGAGTACTTGTTCAACCTCTTGACCTGTGTTTCAGGAAGCCAGAGGCCAGATCTTTGCATCTAGTCACTGGATTTCTGCTCTATTAAGCCTCACCAGGAGATTAAGATTTGGCTGAGCAGGGAGGCTCAACGAGGTGTCTTGTCATTTGTGCAGAGTGAGAGGAGGAACAGCAGGATTTAGAAAAGTGGAGGGTGGTGCATATAGGGCAGAAGCTGTTCAGTGTGGGGAAAGCGAGCATTACAGGACATGACTGCTGAGCAGCATCTCCCTTAGGCCTGAGATGGGTCAAGACTCACTTTTTTTCTGGTGTCAGCAGATAGCTGTGAAAGCTACTAGCCAAGCATCTGTCACTGGTCCATATGGGACATCGCATGCTGCTTATAGTATCAATTAGTCAGTTCAAGTGGCAGGGACTTGTGAGCTGAACATACAAGTTCGTTCTGCTGGTGAATTGGATAAATGGTAACGATACTGCTTGACTAGACATTTTGCTCTTTTTAGCTTGCTTTGTTAAAAAGCTAGGGAATTAGAAGGATTCTAGGCACTGAAGGAGCATTCTTATGGCTGTTAAGTCAAGTGTTTATAACTGCAGAGCAGTTACAACATACCAGTGTGAAGATTGCCTGTGTAATCCTGCTTCTGCCCCTGTGTATACAGGCATGAAGATGCAATCTGTTATTATGTCGTTACCGGATATTTTTTCCCCGCAGGATCTGTTCCATGTTTGGTACGCAGTGTGCACAGTGCACTCCGCAAATAATACAGTGCGATGGTGAACTCTGTGTGTGTGCGACATCTGGTCAAATTAAGGTTTCATTGACCTGACGTATCCTGCCTTCCCCAGGCCGTACTTGATAATACGATGTCTCTCCTATGTAGATTAGTAAGTGTACACACAAACAAGTGCAAACAGGTATGGTGTAGTTTGTCTACAGCATTATGCTAGGAGGAAGTAGATGGTGTGAACTTGGTAGATTATCTTTTTCCTGGTACTTTTAGGTGAATTCACTGCGATGCAGAAGTCTATCGCTCCATCACTTGGGTATTTCCTGCATTGGGAGCTCCTAATAAAAGCCATGGGGAATCTCTGCTGCCTTTTGTGTGACAACCTCCTTCCCCACTGAGGTGCAGGCCCAGAGTGGGAAACTGTAGTTGGGATAGGGCGGTGCCCCGCTCGTGCTGTTTTGCTGCAGTTATCCAGAGGGTGTAAACCAGCACCTAAGGTAGTCCCTGGGCGTTGGGAATTGCCAAGAGTCATTCATTAGGTGTCACACGGGAAGTAGGTGTCTTGCAGGCAGAAGGGAAAGGATCTAGCCTTGGGAAGGCTCAGCTTTTTGACAGGTAGTGTTTCTAGGTGCCTGGGCAGCAGCTGTGGGAGGAAGGATACACATCCTGTATTTCCAGGCCTAGAGTTGTTTTTTTGGCTCTTGCCTCTCCCATTGTTTTCTGTTAATGTGCAGTTGATGGGAGGATTACGATGTGTGATGAAATGTGGGTTGAGGAGGCTGGAGGCATGGCAGGACCGGCAAACCTGGGAGGGGAGTTCCTTGCTGGAGGCAGGGTAGGGAGAGAGGTGATGGTGGCACTGTAGGCAGGTGGTAATTAGGGTGAGAGGGCTGCATGTGGCTGGCAAGGTGCTGGCTGGAAGCCTGGCCTGTGAAGGGAGGGTTTGTCCCTCTCTGGAGCAGGCAGAAAATAAGGGGGCCCCTTTCATGTCTGAGATCCTGATCCAGGCGCTAGCATGCACCTCGGCTGCACTATGGAAATTGAGGCTTCTGTCCCACCTAAGTTGATGCTTTTCCATGCCTGCTGGGTGGCTATGTAAAACGAAGGGGAAGCCAGTGCACCTGCAGGCAGCGTGTTCCCTGCCTGTGCTCAGGATCTGACCCTGGGTCACTTAGCTGGTGCTCCACTTTGGGAACGGGGAACCAGCAAGCAAAAACCCATTTTACTCCAAAATAACGGGTTAAGTTTTTATGGGAACTATGCCAGCCTCCAAATCCCTTTGCCAAGCCGTGGGGATTACAGTTTAATTTTCCTGGGAGATTTCTCTCTTTTGTTCACTGCCTTGTTTTTTGCATGAATACTCAGGCCCTGGTCCTGCCACAGATCCACTAAGCCTGTGATCTTGACTGCAGTAAAGCTGAAGGCAGGAGCCTCTGCAGCCTGGGAGCTGTAAAGCGAGTCCAGCCCCAGGATGAGGTGGCTATACTTGCTGAAGAGACATTTGTCTGCTTAGGCAGAATCATTTAGAAACTGGCAGCACATTCCCCTGGGAGCGATCAGGCTGCCTCTTGAGGGGCTGTCACACTTGCAAGCAGCCTGGGGCAGAACAGAGCATTCACTAATACTCTGGAAAAGTACTGAAGCGGCCAATATACACAACTCTGTGAAATGCATCGTGGTGAAAGAGAGAGACCCAGTGATCATATCTATCATTAAATGTTATCCATGGTTTTACTTTTGAGGAGCAAAAATTGTATTTCAGGCCAGAATGCAAGGGAACTTTTTTTTTTAAATTTGGCTTTGTCTGTCTCCCTTCTAAAATGGGACACTGGGAGAGGTTTGTATTTCCTTACTGGGACACTTGTGCAGAGCACAGTACTGGCAGAAATGTAACCTGTTCACTGTGGAAAGTATTTGGGCAAACGTTTATTGCATGCTGCCACCAGAATGCTGCAGTTATCTTGTGCCAGACGTGCACAGCAGACTGCAGTGAGGAATAGGGAAACTGCTCATTTGTTTATTTTATCTCCAATACCACGATGCCTCATGGCACTGGCAGGGCTGTGGTCCAAATCTCAACCCTGAGCAGTAGGGTTTTGCCTGTGGTAATTCCTCTGGGGAAAAAAGCAGAATCTGTATCTATGTAGACAGCTGAGCTGTGTCTGCTCCCTTGGCCCTGTGGGGAAATGCAGGCTGTCTGGCTATATTTCTCCTCCTGCCTTCCTAAGCAGGTCTTGTTTCCTTGTGGGTTTTGCTTGGCATCTCTGCAGCTCATGCTTTCATCCGGAGTGCCCGGTCCTGTGTATCAGACCCTTCACCAAACACAAAGCTGTAGGGTATCTGCAGCACACGTAGCCAGCATGATATGTACCTCCGTGGAGACTCCTGCGCACTTCTTTTGCTGCTTTTGCTGCTCCCATGCTAAGCAGGGGCTTTCGCTGATTTGATGCGTGCAGTTTTGAGAATCACAAGCGAGCTGCGTGGTTGCATGACTGATTGGAGACTGATGATCCAAGATGTTGGTACTGATGTGAGACTGGCAGACCCAGAGGTGCCATTCCTGTCTGATTTGGACTATCTGTTCAATATGATCATGGAATAAAGAAGAGCTATAAAATACCTCTGTCTTCAGGTATATGCTGCATGTGCGTTTTGTCTACTAGGTATTTAAAACATGATGCATTGTAGGTAGTATGATGGAGAAGCAGGACAGCCTTATATAAGGAAGTGATTTGAATGTCTGGAAATGCAAGCCCTGGATGAGCTTAGTGTAGTAACAAATCAGTGTCCATGTTTCCACTTCAGAGAAGTGTAAATGTTGTTAATCAGAAAAGCACACATTATGTTTTCCTGAGAGTTGTTTTCATTTGATAACAGGTCCAGTGTTGGGATATGGTGAGAACGCTGTGTTCCTCCTTCATTCCCAGCCTCATGGAGTGTAGTCTTATTTCTTGCCTGCAGATCACTAGTGCTTAGTACACCTCCTTTCCTTGCCTTCTTTTCCCCTTCTTGATCTTGTCTGAGGTGCTCCAGCTCTGGTTTTGCTGTTTGGGTCCAAGCAGAATCTCAGTGATCCTTGCCAGAGCTGAGGAGTGCTGCTCACCCCCTTGCAAGTGCTCTTCTGGTGAAACAGATTAACTGTGAGTGTGTACCAGTTATTTTTTGCTTTTGACATTTGGTCACAGGTATAAGCACTTCAGGGATTTTTTAACACTTTCTTGGAAATTTGTATTTTTTTTCCACTTGGACCACTGTATCCCCTCCTGACAGATGGATCAGTCTCGTCTTTTGTTGTGGAGGTTGTGACTTACCATAGGCAAGGCTCAGTATTTGGTGCTAGGGAGTCCTCTTATATTTGTGATTCAGTCAACTTAATTGCAGCTTTTCAATTTATAGATGCCTAAGATCTTTCCATTGGAGTTGCAGACCATTGGGAGCTCTGCACCCATGGGCTGTTCTGTAATGTGCATTGACTCAGGCTTCTTAAATCACTTTCTGTGATTCTGTGCGTCATGCATTAGAAACCACTGGCCTGCTGGGCTGAAGTGACTTCTGCAGGACTGTTCTTGGGCTCTCGGCTGTTACCAGTCTGGAAACTGGTTAGTCTTTTTTTTGGAAGTGGGGTTGAGGCAGTCTGTTCCTCTCTGAGAACAAAAGCATGATCAGCCGCTAGGTTGCTGCTGTCACTGCACGCAAGAGCGGTTTATGTTAGATGTGACTGATGTTGAGATAAACCACACCTCAGCTCTCAAGTAAGAATGACCTTTGGCAAGTCTGCATCAAAATAATAAGGTGTGATTCTAGTTATTTTAAGTTGAGTTTCCTTGGAGACAGGCCCTTAGGAACTCCTGCTGTGCCAGTTCCTGTGATGTTTGCTGGTTTGTCATAAAACTAAGAAAATTCCTCTCTTCTCCACAAAAGCATGAAATTTCACAGAAGTGTGATCTATGTAACAGTTTTCTGTGTTCCTGATGTGCTCTCTAAAGAGATGCTGAGAGGTAGTATCAGGACTATAGGTCAAATTTTGCATATCATTTTGACTCTGTCTTGAACACAGCTGAAACTTCCTTGGAAGATGGGAAGTTTTGGCATAAATTGGTTTCTTTGGTGACCTCTTCCTGCTTTTATGTAGGGGAATATCATGCTGCTGGAATACATTTCTGCTCCCCTATGATGACTCTTGTCTGGTTTGGGACCCCTGAGTGGCTGTAGTCAGCTGTTTTAAAATACAGCAGCCCAAAGGCTGTGCTGACTTACATCAGGGCCAGATCCAGGGCAAATTGAATTTTTGGGAGGCAGCTGGTCCCCAGAAATAAACCCTTTTTTTAAATGATTGTCGTGGTTTAACCCCAGCCAGCAACTAAGCACCACGCAGCCACTCACTCACTTCCGCCACCCCCCCCCCACCCCCCCCCAGTGAGATGGGGGAGAAAATTGGGAAAAGAACTAAAACTCGTGGGTTGAGATAAGAACGGTTTAATAGAACAGAAAAGAAGAAACTAATAATGATAATAATAACACTAATGAAATGACAAGAGTAATAATAAAAGTGTTGGAATGTACAAGTGATGCACAACGCAATTGCTCACCACCCGCTGACCGATGCACCCAGAAGTCCCCGAGCGGTGATGCCCCCGCCCCAGTTCCTAAAACATCACATGGTATGGAATGCTCCGTTGGCCACTTTGGGTCAGCTGCCCTGACTGTGTTCCCTCCCAGCTTCTTGTGCCCCTGCAGCTTTCATTGCTGGCTGGGCATCAGAGGCCGAAAACCCTTGACTTTAGACTAACCATTACTTAGCAACAACTGAAAACATCATTGTTATCAACATTCTTCTCATACGTAGCTCAAAACCATAGCACTACACCAGCTACTAGGAAGACAATTAACTCCATCCCAGCTGAAACCAGGACAATGATCTGTGACTAGGTACCAATAAAATCCACCCTAATTTTTTTGTCTGGATTAGCTTTTTGGGGTGGAAGCCTTTCTGCCCTTAGAAGGGGGCTAGAGGGGTTGTTCTGCCTTTAAATTCTGTTAATATTTAAATGAATGTCTGTGACATGCTGTAAAAAGCTAAAGCAAACACTGCTGCACCAGTTAATCAGTGTTCCCTTACATCCCATTGGGAACAGTGATGTCCACAATTTTGGGTAGCAAAGGGACCAGGGAAGACCTTGAATCAGTGCTGTGCAGGCAGGATCTCTGTGCGTGGTTTTCTTTGAGTCCAGCAGGATGAAACATAGTTATGTAAATGCCCATGGATGGGGAAGGGATTTCTACCCAATGGTTGTGGGAATGGATCCTGGGCAGGCAGGGCAGTGGAAGGAGACCCTCTCGCATCCTCCAAAAGGGTGTGAGGGACTGTGTGGCAGGACAGGTACAACCCCAGATCATGAAGCATCAGCTGCAGCGGTACTCGAGGCTGCGGCTGGAGACGTGTGCTGAGGTGTGGGTCATGGACAGCATCCCTCAACCATACTTTCCTGGACTGTCCTTACCTTACACTGCACGTACGTGCCGCAGCCACTTGGGCAATTGCAAATGGGCTGAAGGGCTGCATCTAATATGAATAGTAACAGAGAGAAGCAGCAGCTTTGGACTGCAAACACTTAAGGCCTGCCCTACCTTGAGGTTGGTGTCAGACACCAAGCGTGGGGATTGCATGGGGGCAAGAGGTTTGCATGTGCCCCTGCTGCGAGGGCATTGCTGTGCATCGCTTCCCGTGTTCAGGGCTCGGTATAGCATGATATAGGAGTGGGGTGTCCCTGACCATGTTGTCTCTGCCTGTCCCACCAGTTGTTGTCTGTTTCCTTGGGGAGCGATTGCTGTCTGAGCAGCACCAGATGGACAGCAAAGCATCGAGTGCTGCCTCATTTTTCAGCTGGGACTCACGTGAGCTGACACCTTGTAAATTCAACAGTGTATGGATAACTGTATTAGTGAGGCAGCTGGAGGCAGCTGGAGTCACCTGCCCCTCTCCTCACTGCCTCTGCTTGCGATGGCATGTTGTGAATGGTGTGAGGGACATAGCAAGGTGGAAGGGCAGTCTTCTGGCCAAGTATGTGCTTGCGTCATATTGGTGCTTCAGGGTTATTCTGGAGGACAGGTCTCCTGGGCTGACATATGCTCTGCAGGGGGAGGAAGTGCCATTTATCAGCTCTTGGGATATTATCAATGTGCTTGACATTGGCAGGGGCAGAAGAAATTCCTGCAAATGGTAGCAGTTTGTCTGGGAAAAGCCTCTGTGTTTTCACCAAGGAATTCCCCTGAAACAATCTTTGCCTCTGCATGCTTGCAAGGAAGTAGATAGTGGCTTGCTGAGAGTGATGCTGTGGAAACCATTGTGTTTATAGTTGGGAAAAGGGAAGGACTTTTCACTAAGAACTTGTTGGTTGATGCCCAGGAAGAGGAGGATTAGCTGATTTAAAGCTTAGCTCAACAACCTGCTCTGGTAGCACACCCTACCCTCCCCTGGCCTGAGATACCAGGGAGGTCTCAGTGTTGTGTGCACATGTTGGAGTGACCAGTTCCAGTCACAGGTTGAGGTCAACTGCAGCAACGATTCAAGGTACGAGATGCTGTAGGTCTAAATACAGACAGTCTAGTGTCTTTAGAGCTGTTACACTTATGCCATATTTCGAAATTATTCAGAGATTTTGTTCCAACACTTCTTCCTCTGAAGTCTGACACTATTCCTGCTGAAGTGTCATACTCCGCTTTGAAGATAAGGTGCATTTGGTACTTGTGCATTGTGGCAAAGCTAGGGGCACCAAATCGCTGTCCAGTTCAGCGTTCTCAAACCTAGCTTTAAATGTGAATTTTCCTAGAGTTGCTTTCTTTCTCATCCCAAGTTTATTAACCTCCCTCCAACTTTGAAAACATCCTAGAATTTAAATCAACTCTGGGACATAATCCTGGGAACAGTATACGCTGTTGTGAATAAGTATGGTTTGTAACTTAAGAAAATGATTTTTTGTTCTTTGAAAAATAGGAAGAAATCATCCCAAATAGGAATGTCCCTAGTGATGAGGCCACCGGCTTCAGCTGGTGAAAAATGGAGCTCTTCTAGTTCGCACTGGCTGATAGCCTGCCCCCAGGCTTTCAGTTTGACTGGTTTTGTTTTCAGTGTGTATTGATACAATTTATTGAAATTATGGTGTAGTCTTGACAGCCTTTGGTGATTTTTTTTTTTTATTTTTATTTTTTTTCCTCTCCATACAAATAGTTTATTGTCTTCAGTGAACTGTTTAAACAACCATGGAAACATTTACTGTTTATCCTTTGGTTATTTATAGTAGTAAATAATATTTAGTCCTTCCTGCTTTTCCCCTCTCTCTCCCTACCCCATATCAAGTTAGTTTGATGTCTAAATGTTGCTTTGATTAACAGTGTCTCTTATGCCTGACTGGTCTCACATTCATTGTGCTTTCATTGCCAGTCCCGCAGCGTCGATAAGCAGCATGCTGTAATCAACTATGACAAGGAGAAAGATGAGCACTGGGTGAAGGATCTCGGGAGCTTAAATGGCGTAAGTAGCAAACCTCCCAGCTGATGGAGGCGAACACGTGGCGTGCTGAGTCTGCAAGCACTTGTGCACTTACTTAATTCTACTGTTAAACCCTTTTGGGTCACTGCAACTGTTGGCATGAGTTAAGCTAAACATACATAATTACTTGCAAGGCCTGAGATGGAGGTCATGTAGCATCTCATCTTAGAAGAGGAAAGCTTTGGTGAATATTCTGTTCCTTTTTCCCTTTCTTCTGGTGTCCTTGCAGAATGCTTCAGGGCTCACAAAATGATAGACCCTTTTGCAAAAGAGGAGGAAATAAATTCAGTCTCGTTTTGGGGATGTTAACGTTAAACTGATGAAGATTCTGGAGCAGCTGTTGAGCATGAGCAGGGTGACCTTTTGGCAATTCATTTGTCAGTGCATGGTGTGATTTATGGGATGATGAGACATTTAATTTCTTTGGGGAGAAGCTATTTAAAACCACCTCTTTTTTTTACAATAAAAATTTCTCTTTTTTCTGCCTTGAGCCTGGTTTGTGTGAAGACTGAGGGATGTGAGCTCAGAACAGGGAGCTGAGCCTGCCTGAATCTTAACCCTTGCTCTGGTCCCGATTCACACAGTGGTGTTAGGCAGCTTGCTGAGGGCTTTGTCTGCCCACCTGAATTCTGTGATTTTTAAATACACCATCACAGTTAAAATTGCCCTAATGTCATAGTATGCCTCATTTTTGGCTGTTTCTTCATACCAGCGGAGCTATTCTTCTGCTGGAGCAGGTCTAAGCTAGATTCACGTAATTGTCTTCCCAGTAGGGGTTTTACTGCAGTCATTGTTTTGGGCTTAGAAACAGAAGCGCTCTACCATCACAACCACAAGACAAACCCAGAAACTTGCACAAAAACAGTGGCTAAAGCAGACCTCAACTGTTCTGCCTCTTCTGGCATCTGGAAACAGCAAGAATGAGTGTTAATCCTTCTCATCCTAATAGCTGAAGCACAGAGCCCTACTGAAATGGGAATATTTCCAGTAACTGGTCCGGGCTCTAGCTGGATACCTGGTTCAAAACCTGTGGCAAACTCACAGTGGCAAAGTAGCATCTGAAAATTCTGCTTACAAGAGAGGGAAGGCTTGTGCCACCTAATTCTCTTCGATCTTCACATGCTAAAGCATATGAATTTACAACACTTTAATAATAGACTTGTGCTCAGAGGGGCAGTGGGTTAAAAGGAGTTACAGCAGTGCCTGTCTTCTGCAGCTGGTCAAATGCAGCTTAGTTGAAGAAGACTTTTGTGGTCAAACTGAATTTATTTTGCATGAAAGAAACAGAGGTCCTTATTTGTTTTCCTCCCTGAAACTAAAGAAATCACTTTTGAGGACCTTGATTTTAATTTCATTTTCAGAATTTGCTTTTTATTAAAAATTTACTTTATGGCTTGTCAACAATGCATTATGTGGCTTTGCTGGATAATCTGGTTCATATTAACTGTCAAAATGTTTTGTATTGTTTTTATTATAATGTTCAGCTGATTCTGCAGTCCCTATTACGGATCTCTTGGTTTTGAAGGTAGTGTTTCTATCTGCAGTAAGCAGTTTCCTTGGGTTATTTTATTTGAAGTAACCATGGATGAATAGATAACAACATCAAAATGGGTTTTCTTGCAGACTTTTGTTTTGCAGAAAATTCAGCAAATAATTATTCCTGTTCCAGATCTGACTGTTGCGGGATTTTTAAATATTAAAAAACCTCATGCAAAGAGGAATTCCATGCCTTTTAACCAGCTTCACTGCTTTTATTCTGAAATTACAGGCCTGTTCCCTGGCTCCTCTGTAAATTGCCAGGAGGCTGGAGGCTGTTGTCTGCTGAGGTTCTAGTTTCCTGCTCTAGCATTTATATAACCCTGTGGTTAATACTTGGTCTTATCATGCATGCTTGGTTTGGCTGAGGTGAGGTGAGAAGACAGGAGAAGACTGTGCCTCAGTGGTGAAAGCATGTAAATTCATTTTCTAGCATAATTTTGATTCATCAGAGCGTAGCTGCATTTGTATTGAGACTACAAAGACCAGGCAGCAGGTTCCTGGTCTGTGAGGCTGGATGAATCCCACCTTGCGAGGTAGGGTAACTCCTGGTGTCTGTGACTGCCCTGGGGGCAACCGAGTGCCTAATCCCCATTCAGCATGCTGGTGCTTCTTCAGCTGAGTTCCTGATCTATTTTTATTTGGCCCAGGTTATAATAAAAGTACATGGGTTTATTTACAAAAGATGTCCATAAGTGCTTCATTTGTTCCTCTGTTCTGTGAGAACTGTTCCTTAGGGGTTCTACTCAGAAAGCAGGCATCTGAGACATCCGAGATGTTTGTTCACAGCTATGAAGTACATTTCTTGCACCTTTATAAGGATAACTTAGTTTCTCTGGGCCTCAATTAACTGCCTGGAGCATAGGAAAAATGTGTATGTGAATCTTTTGCATGAGGGGCGTGTTGTACTGATATATGGTGTCTTGGACAATGTGGCCTCAGACATCACAGTGATGCCACAGCAAACGTGTTTTCCTGTGCATTTTCATTTCCCCCTTCCTCTGTGATAGGCTTTGCTTGTTAAAATATCAGGCCTTGGGGCTGACACCAGTCTTGTTTGACATCCAGTGGAAAACTGATTCCCAGCTCAGTAATTAGATTATGAGTTGCACCATTTGCTGCTCTTGCTGCTTGTGAAGGGTGGAGGAGAACCAAGGGCATCTGAAGTTACTAACTTCAAGCACCTCATTTACGTGTTCAGGTTGGGGACTAAAATTTCATTTGCAGTTGGTGGAAAGGTGAATCTCCCTAGAGGTCCCTTCAGAGCACTTTGCTTTGAAGTATAATTGGGGTGCTCTAACTTGCCCATGGGAGCTACTTGCTTGCCAGTGTTGATTTTTCTAGAGAACTTAGCTCCTCACCTGGCTCACTTTGTGCTAGTGCACCCTGTCTGTGTGCAGTGCTGTTGGCAGGTGGGCATGGGTGCCGTCCAGGAGCCCCATCCATCTGAGATGTATCACCTTGATACCCTTAGTCAAAAACCATTCTTGTGCTTCTTTCCTGCAGACATTCGTCAATGATGTGAGGATTCCTGACCAGAAGTACATCACCCTAAAACTGAATGATGTCATTCGCTTTGGCTATGATATCCTTCTCATCTGAAGTGGGAGTGGGACATGGTCTTTGGCTGGGTTTTGTGCTGTTTGCTGCATGGAGAGTTAACAGTGCTAATTGTGACTAATGAGTAAGGGTTTTGTTTTGCCTCCGGGAGCTTTTGGATGGCTCATAAGCTTTTCTTTCTCCTCCATGGACCTGATTCAGAGCATATTAATCATGATGCCTGCTACCTTCATTGGACTTTGAATCAGGCCCTGCACTGTCAGTAGTGACTGTGGAGTTGCCTCTTCTGTCTCTTTCTAAGGAAGGGTTGCATTTTTTCTTTCTATTTGGGTGGCAACTGTAGCAGGTACCAGCTGGGGAGCAAATATTTTTCATATGCTTTTGTATGAACTAACATCTTCCTATTTTTTTTCATCCAACTTGTGTTTTTCTTCATCATTTCACCCAAATGCTTGCTTTCAGGCAATTTGCAGGTCTTCAGCCTTAACCATTTAGCTTTGGGGCTTGTGGTCAGACCTTTGACTCTGTATCAGTTGAAGTTTGCCTGTGCAAATTGCTTCTGCCACAAAATGCAAGAGTAAATCTCTCTTTAGCAATAGCAAATTTCACCTCTATTGAGGGAGACTAGGCTGCAGTTACTGCTTTGTTTACAGAGTCACAAATCCTGCTAGTATCTGCTACTAAACACCTTTGCCTTCATTCCCTTTCCTTTTTATACTGATGTGACTGTATGACTGGCTATAAACATAGATGTTGGAATGCCTTTCTGAGCCTGCAGAGCAACAATGGTAAGTAAGGGCTCCTGTTGCTGCCTTTTCATGTAATCTAATCCTTTTTTAAACTTTTTTTCAGTTGCTATCTGCCAAACTTTACCCACTCAGGTTGAATTTAGAAGTAGCAAGTGTCTTCTCCAGGTTTCTTTTTTCTTCTGTGGGGAAATTTCAGTTAAAACAGTCCAGACATTTCTGAGAATAGAGGCAGAGACTAAGTTTTACCGTTGGTGGGGGAGGAAGTGTTTGGCTGGAAAACTCTTGTGCATCCTTGACCCCAAGGCCACATTCTTGTGCCTTTTGTTGTCTCCATGATAATGAGTTTGTGCTTTGTCATGATGTAGCCCTTGAAATACTCCAAACATTGTTGGAGCCCAGAGAGCTGAAGCAGCGAGGAGAGGCTGAGCCTCCATGGTCTTCCAGGGATCTGGGTACCTTGGGTCTAAGCAGTGACAGTGCAGGAGCACTCACTCTTGCAAGAGGGATGCTTAAACTGGTGTGCATGCAATCCTGGATCTGCTGGAAAAGAGGGATTTTTAGGCCTTGTGTAAGATCATACTTTTAGTCTTGGTGTTGCTCTGTCTCTTGCTATTTTAGAAATAACAAATCCTTGGTTCACAGTGGTATTTCTTTTTTTTAAAAGGGAGGTAGTTGCTGAATCTTAAAAAAAAAAAAAAAAAAAAAAAGGACACAGATTATTTGCCCTCAGATCAGTATTTGAACAGGGTTGCGGTTCATGAGGGTTCAGGCATACATGGTGGGGGGGGAAATACTGAGTAGCCCCTTACTAAGTGCTGCCTGGTTAA
The DNA here is from genome assembly GCA_013401275.1 of Pandion haliaetus. Lineage (NCBI taxonomy): Eukaryota > Metazoa > Chordata > Aves > Accipitriformes > Pandionidae > Pandion > Pandion haliaetus. The sequence continues at coordinate 69,026 of VYZV01008220.1, read as the reverse complement.
AACAGGACTGTCATCTGGGATCATGTCATTAAAGGTGGCATCTCTGTGCACACATGATGAGGTCTGTTACAGTCCCATAGGTAACCTCAGTTCTAGCTTTTTGTAACTTTGCAAATGTTTTTGTGATGTAGCTGGTCATGTGTCTTCTGGTCTCTAGTTGTGTGGAAACTCGTAAGGATTTGCTGTGAACTCCAGTCTAGCAAAGGCATAAGCCAGTGCCTACAGCGTAGGTAGGTTTTAATGGCTGCGCTACAGGTTTAAACTTTTTATAGAAAGCAATTCTGAGTACTAAGCAGCTGAGTTGAAGTGTTTAGTTCTGCGGGCCTTACATGGATATTCATGTGAAATGAATGATTGCATTTATGAATTGTAGAATTTATTGCCCTCAACAGGAAGCTTTAAAGAACGTAGGTTTTAGTCATCCTTTTACTTCAGCGTAGTTGCTGTGGCAGTTACAATCTCTTCCTCTCCTTTGCTGCTTCTGTGCCAGTCTCCTTAGCAGTTCTTTCTGTGCATACCGTGTTCAGATTGGTGTGGATGGCAGCATCTCCTGAGGTCTCCGAGTCAGCTGTGCGCTGTTGCGTAAGAGCATTTGTCTCTCTTCCATTTACAGTTTCACTTACAGACACTGCAGAGTTTCCCTGCTATGCCAGTATCTCTTGGTTTATTTTTAGTCTAACATTTTCCATCTTTCCTTTTTCCTCCCCTTTGCTTTGTGCTGTGCTGATTGGGTTGTTCATGATGACATTGCCAGATGTTTCCTTTTTTTTTTTTTTTTACACAGTGTTGCTGAGGATTATTGCCTAGGCTCAACCATGTTGAATGCCTCCCTTCCTAAGAGGTCATGGCAGCTCATGACCTAATTTACTTTTCATCTAGGAAACTACAGTGGCTGAAAGGCCTTGTCAGGGCACAAGAGCACCAGAGTCGCAGGCATCTCTGCAGGGAGCTGAAGTCTACTGTTCCCTTGTCCAGAGTGCGTGAGATTTGCCCCATCTTGGGCAGGGTACCATGGGGAGAGAGTGGTCTGCCTGGAGCTGCCAGCTGGCTGGAGAAGAGCGGGGTGTGAGTTGAGTCAGGGCTCTGATTACTCCCCTGGGCCCTGTACAGAGCTGCTAGTGCTCTCCCAAGCTTCTCCTGCCGTGCACCCCTTTGCTGCCCTTCAGCTGTCATGGGTCTGGCCAGCAGATGTGATTGCACGCTGTCTTGCAAAACATGCATGACAAAGTCCATGGTGGGATACAGCACGGGCAACTTTTAGTACCCTGTGTATTTTAAGCTTCTCTGGTTTTGTTATCTGTTTTCTTTCTGTGACTAAATGCTAGAATTCTCTGTCCATCCAATTCCTTTGCTGTTTCCTTAATGAGTTGTGTACATTCAAACATGTATGTCCTGGAACAAATTCAACACAAAGTCCCAGAAGAAGCATTAAAGGTAAGGTTGTCTGGGTGCAGATGTGTTTTTTTAAAAAAATTTTTTTAAGTGCTCTAGTAATGGTCAAGTAGACTGAAATACTAAAATACTCTTGACAGCAGTGAAATGTTCCACAATGTGAGACTCTCCTTGGATTGGGACTTAATAAAAACCTTCCTTTGAGGAGAGAGACATTTCCCAGTTCTCTCAGCTGTGATCTCTCTTATCCCTGTGCTAACATGTAGATGAAGTTATTTATGTTTTCATGACTGCCAACAAAAAAGGTTAGTAAAACTGTAATGTATTAAAGAACAGCCAGCACATTAGCTTGTGTCTGAAGCACAGCAGAACTTGTTCCCTCCCAGAAGTGGAGCACAAATGCCTTTTTCTGAGCATAGTGGCTTAAGCCAGCTCCATCACTGTTTCTCCAGCAGGCTAAAGTTTGCTTAATTTATTCCTGTATATCATCTCATTTTTGCCTTCAAGCTCCCAATTTTTACTTACTGAGCAGTCCTCTTATGAGTGAAGTGTTTTTTAAACAAAGAGCTCAGTAGCAGGTACGAAATATTCAAGCATCCTCTTATCTAAGGCAGAAAAGCAATCCCCTCTAGGCAAGAAAGCTGTCATGTTCAGCTGAGGGACTAGGCCATCAGAGTCAAGCATCACCTCTTGGCTAGCAGATACTGTCGTCTTAGCCCTGGTTTCATTTGTAGGACTTGGAGAGGATCGAAAATGTTACAGATAGAATTGGGCAAATGATGCATTGAACTTACTCGGGGTAATCTGGATGGGTACACTTTTATTAATTTACTTGTAATAAACCCACTTTTAAATAGCTCATTTACTATGTTAATATGGAGCCTGTTTTAAGGCAGAATCACTTTCCTAGCTGGAGAGAGGGTTTGGAGAGAAATAATTAAAATATATTTTAATTGCCTTTGCTGAAAAACTGAGATAATGCAGATAAAGGCCCTGAAAGAATTTATAATGTTGCTTTAAGAACAAAGGGGATTTAATGGTTTGAATTCTGAACGGAGAATGGCCTAAGTTCTAATTCTTCTCAGTTTATTCTTTAAAGGGATTCCTAATTAGCTATTTTGCAGAGCTAAGTCACAGTGACCTTCTCATGGACTAGACTTGTTACTTAATGTCTTCCATTGTATCCCAAATGGGGTATTTGAAAGCCTCTCAGCTAGCATTTCTGCTGTTCTGTAGCCTCTACTCAGGTGCGTGTGTTCTTTTTGTTGCAGAACTTACCTGCAGTACTTGCCTTTGTGAGATCTGTTTGTGGGGAGGGGTGGTTTCTTTTCCATGGGCTAGCACATGGATTGCACCGGCACCCTGCAACTGTTTCTTGTGTCTCTGCAGCATGAGAAGTACACCAGCCAACTTCAGATGAATTATAAAAGCACGGCAATGAAGAGGGCGGAGCAGCCCATGGAGCATGGTGTCTACACTGAGTCCCCGCAAGCAAAGCTGGAGAAAGGAGAGAGGAAAGCAATTACAGGTACTTGCTCAGGAACCAGTTAATCAAGATTCAGAACAAAGTGCAGCTTGAATGCTGCACGGGGTCATGATTCTGAAAGTACAGTGTTGTGGGTTGCATCTAGGAGCAGTTCCAGAAGGGTCATTTTTCTGAAACTCTTGAGTATTCCAGACTGTCAGTTTTTGGAGATTTGGCCTCCAAAAAAAATCAGCTGGTGTGGTGGCTCACACATGCCTTGTTGCTATGTGTGCACTGGAGAACCTGTGGGCTGAGCAGGTTTGGTAAGTTCTTTGGCACCTGTCTGGTCTATTTTTAATTTCCTAATCGTGAGCTGGTGTTGAATAAAGACAGTGACTCAGAGGAGAAAATATATGGCTGCTGTGGCGTGGTGCTGGCAGGCAGGCAAAGAAGCAAGAAGGCATTTCTTTCAAAAAGCCCTGTATGGTCTTAAATAGCTGTATTTACTAACGTGCCAATATGTGGGATTGAAACTGACTGCCAAACTAGGTAACGTTTGCTTCAGGTTCACTGTTCCCCAGCTGCAAACCTTTTCCATTTGAAAAATTCCTTCTGTCCTCCATTTCTTTACCCACTGCTGCCTTCCTTTAAAAACCCTTTGTCAAACTTGCTTCCTCCCTGTTCCCCATCATGGTGGGCCAAGACCTTCCTGGCAGTCTTGTCTCACCCATCTCACCCAACTTCCTACCTCCTGTACATACTGCTCTGGCAGATCTCTCCCCAGTTCTGCTCAGATATCAGTTGATGGCCTTCTAGAGCCTGATGATGCACGGGAAGAACAAACACAGTTTTGAAGCATCCCAGTGATGGCTGATTGCCAGTGGTGGCCTTGTGGCACCAGGATGGCAGAGCGATTGGAAAGTTTTAGGGTTAGCAGAGATATTGCCCACTGGGTCTGTTGGAGGAAGAAGCGAGGAGGTGAATGGAGGGAAGAGGATGGGCAAGTAAAAGAGTGAGACAGCATCTTGGGTGACGTGACCTAGAGATAGATACAGCAGCTTTCTAGAAAAGTGTACAACTTCTGGTAAATCTATTAGGGCTTCATTATAAATGATTGAAGTGGGTTGGCTGACCTTAATCTCCCATGTATTGTCTTTATGAAAATCCCTCTTTATCTGACATAGTATACTAAAACAGTGTAATTTTTCTCCCTGGTCTTCTTGTTGCTTCCAGCTGTTTGTGGAAGTGCATGCACACGCAGCCGTGTGCCTGACTCCCATTTTCTGCACTGCAAAACCTTTCTTTGTGTTGCTTTAGCTGTGTCTGTGTGTCACCCTCCCCCATGGATGTGGGTGGCATTTGTGACCTTGCCTCACAAGTGTGCAGTTAAAGGGATGAAGTTGGTGATGATTAACCATGACACCATGGAGGGTGAGAAGAGGTGGACCTCACTGGGGAGAGAGCTCTCCAGTTGCCTTTCAAAGGACATGGGGGTCTTGAAAAGCATTGCCAGTAACTGGGCCAGTTTGCCAGTAACTGGAACCAGTTTGCATTTGTTGCTGCTTGCTTGCATGAACATTCTCATTTTTATTCTTGGCACCTTTCAAAATACACACTGGTTGGTTTTAACCTACACAGTGTAAGCCGTTGATATTTGGAACACCTTCAAAGTCGGGACTCTGAGTGACTCTTCAGCAAGGTGACCCATTTCTCTAGCATGTGGTTCGCAGACCTGCGTTATGTTTCTGTCATCATTAGCAGGCACAGACCATAGGTCTAAGGCAAAAAGGGCTGTGAGTACTTATTGGGCGCCAGTGCTGAAGTATGCAATGTGCTGTGGGACTGACAGACAGATACAAAAAAATCTGTAGAGTGCTGCTAACCCCACTGAAAGATGGCAGAATTCAGGACTTTTTGTTGGAAGTATTTTTGCTGGATTGGACTGAAGCCTGTGGAAGCAAGAGAGGGAGCCTGAGCATTAAATCAGTGCCTCACCCTCCAAAAAGCATCTCTGTCATGTGAGCAGAATGATCAGTGGGTCCCTTTTTCATTTGCGATGTGACTAATTCACCTTGTCTTCAGCTGCACACATGCACAGTTTCTCCTTGGTTGCTCGGAGGAGTAGCAGCAATTTAAAATGATTAGTGGAAAGAAGAATGTAGCATTCTTGCGGGGAGTGGGCTTGCTTAGTGACAGCAGAAAGAGGCTTTGGGGAAAGAGCTGTTTTGCTAAGCCTATAGGTATTTAGGAATTTGCACTGACTAATTAAAGCAAGGTTTGGGGTGACAAAAGCCTTTAGAAGGATTGCTTCCCAGGGCCCGGGTGGAAGAGAGGCAGAGGGAATGCAAGCTTTCAGGGAGGAGGTTTAACAAAACAATGCGAACAATTAGAGCTGCTTAGAAATGGGAGGAGGTGAGGGGCTGAGGATAAAGAGATCAGTGGTGTGAATGGGAAACAGCCATTTAGTCTCTATGCTGTTGAACTTGCAGCTTTTGGGTGTATGTTGCCTGTAAGCAGAAAATCATCAGTCTTTGTGAAATGTTTTAGGCAAGGAGCTTGAGTTGGATATGAATATGAATAAGAACAATGCGCACAGGTCAGCTAATTTATGCTAAAAATAGCCATCAGCTCCCATGTTTTAAGCCTTAAGTGATCAGGAGGCCAGGTACAGCCTTGAACTGTGCAGATTTTAAGACTTACAATCCCCATCTGTTGCTACCTGAGTTGAGGTACTGGATGAGATAAGCTACTTTGTGGTCTTCTGTTCTCAACGCATAGTTAATCCTCAGCCTGATCTTAATTTTTTTTTTTTTTTTTTTAAAGCCCTCACAGGCTGATGGGACTAGCTAATGCCAAATCTGATGACTAACCTCTGAATAACTGCTGCAGGACTGAGTTTCCAGGGGTGGAGGCTGCTCGCAGTTGGGCATCACCAGCTGCAGGAGCAGGACGTGAGCTTCTCCTGGGATCTGTGAAATAGGCTTGCTCGCCAGGTTAGCGTCCGTGTCATTAGGGAGTCTTCTCAACAGAGTGGCCAACTTGAAAGTCTTGTTGGTGTCCAGGGCTGAGGTCAGCAGGAAGCGTGGACGGGGGCAGTGGCAGTTCAGCCCAGTTGTGAAGTGGTTTCCATAGTCTTTGGCTGTTTTCCCCATGAGATCATGGTAATAGCTATTTAGATGCACAGCTCTACCCTAACCTTTAATTTAGGGGAGTGCTGGTGGTGTATCTGCTTTTTGCCTAAGCTAGGGTGGTGGTACCTGCAGCACGTTAAAGGTTTGAGCATGTAATTGATACAAATAAATTTGTCATTATCAGCCTGATTTGAAAGCCTCTGGGATCTGTGTATGTTCACAGTAGGTACAGAAGACCAGGGCTTAGGTTTGCCACACACATGTGAAATAAATACTGTAGCAAAGAGTCAGAGAATTGCTTTATGGTTATTCCTTCTAGGTCTGAATTCTCTATTTTGGAGAGGAGTTAAAAAGCAGAGATGTAAGGAATTAATTTCAAAATGTTACAGCTAGATAATTTTTTTTTTTTTCCCCCAAGGCCTCTGCCATAAGTAGCCTACTCTGCATCTTCTGAAGATGGACATTATTGTTATTAATAATGAATCAAAACCAGGTTGACTTAAAGCAAGCTGGATTTCTCATGCTTTTGTTATGACTTACTTTAGACAGCTTCAAAGCTGCATGTGCTTCTGTCAGCAAAGAAATTTGCCGTTGCTGTCTGTCTCTTGTGACGGTTTGAAGCTTTGTGAGGACCTGGGTGAAGCGCAGCCCTCAGTCCTGTCCTGACCACAGGGAACACCTTCAAAGGAAATCAGACCCCTCTGCAGTGGGAGCTGTGTGCTTGTCATGAAAGCTTTTCTGCCCACTTGCTGATAGAAAGCAGCATTAACACAGGCTTTCTCCTTTCCTTTTCATCACCTGGACTGTATGTTTGGTCCTGCCCTTGTGTTGTGCCGTGTGATTCACTTCTGCATAAATACATCCTTATGTCTCATTTTCTTTTGTTGTGGTGCCTCTCCTTCAGGTAATCAATAGTTCTGTATTAATTTAACAGGCCATGTTCTTGTCAGACTTGTTAAACAAATAGACCTCCCTTGTTCTGCACTAAAACAGCCTTCATTTTTTCTTTTGAGTGGCTGCCCCAAAGACTGAAATCTAGGAGCAGAACATGTGTGTGGCAGTGGTCTTCCCTGTATTACACCATCCCCGGCAGCTCAGTATTTATCTGGCTGAATGCTTGTGCTGACCTCAATTCAGTTATCTAAAAGGATGGTTTTCGGGCTGTCTGCCTGAATTGATGAGCCAAGAAATATGTCTAAATGAATTGGCACCATCTGGGCAGCCTGGCATGGAGTGGAGAGAGGTGGTAATGAGCTGCCACCAACTGGAGGAAGTCTCATCTCATTAAAATGACTGAGCAGTTAGTTTACATTGGTGTTCCTTGCTTCACTGCCAACTCGGGCAAGCCCCGAGTCTCTCTGCTCTTGCAAGAGCTTCCATCTTGCACTAAAATATAACACACAGATGGTGGCTTCAGGGTAGTATGTGTGTCTCGGGCCACAGGCAGACATGCTCCTCTGGATGCTGCAGGTTCAGGTTGAGGTTGCTACCCAAAATGCATCCCAGCTGGTGAAGAGCAAAGCTCCCTGGCACAACTGCATATGTAGCTGCTCCCTGGCCCACTTCTGTCACAGCCATCTGGTTTAGTNGTGTTAGAGCTGGAGCGGCAAGAGGTGTCAGGTTGGTTGTACTGGCAAATTAGAAGGGACAGAAGCTTCTGAGGTGAGCAAGGCAGGAAATTCATATATGTATTCTGAAGTCAGGGAAATTTTACTCTGGCTCAGGATCTGGCCACTTTCAGCAGTAGCTGAGAATGAGGGTGTCTGTGTCACTTGATAATGTTATTCAAAATGCAAATTAATATTAAGTCTCAGTGGAAACATTAATTGCTCTTAAAATACTGAAACTGTCTCCAAATAGCAAGATACTGACTCCTTGGCTTTCCATCTGTGCTTTTTGCAGTCTTTAAAATGAAGTTCCAGTTTTATCATGGAGGCTGGGAGAGGGAAGGAATGAAAAAAAAAAACCACAGAAGTGAGCAGATGTGTTACACTCTGTAACAGAGCGTTGCAGGTGGGGCCATGTGAGCTCTGTGTTGTGGGGCAGGAGGGACCTTCTGCTGCCATGCAGTGAGTGCAAGGAGTGGCGCCCACCCTGGTGGCCCCAGGTCTGTGCACTCTGGCGAACCTGAGGTGCTCTCTGGAGGTGCTCCTTGATATGCCCTGGGGTTTTGGCTTTGTGCTAGCTTTTGTCAGAGACGGGAATTTGGGGAATTTCCAAGCACCTATTAGGGCTCTTTAGAGTAGAGGGGGAGATTTGAGAAGGCAGAAGAGCTGGCTCATTATTCTTTATAAATCCTCTTTTCCTCCTTCAGCTTTCCATGCAATCCCAAAGTTCCCTATCAACAGAAAAAGCCTGACCCTAGCTGCCTTTTTCCTGTAGTAGAAAAGCTCCTGGGGGACAAAGGCAGTATACTGCTTCTGTGTTCAGTACCTGGGTGGGACACAGATCTTGGGGCTGGAGCGGGTTCTGGGAAGAAGTCTGTCCTGCAGGATGGATGTGAGCTCTCTTAGCTCACTTCTGCCCCTTTGGAAACAAAATCTGCTTGGAACAGGTAATTAGAATCTTCTAGACTAGGGGGCCTTTGGGATCCTGTGAGGGGCTGGAATGTGCTGGAGGGACGAGCTGTAACGAGGCAACTCCTTGAAAGGTGAAAGCGGTAACAGCAGCCATGCTTGGGAAAGATACTGCTTGTGCAAGAGTCGAGTGTGAGATGGTCTTTGCATTTCATCTGTAGGGTAGTATGCTCAGGATTTGTTCCACCAGCAACTTAAACCACTCTCATAATGGATCGTATTAATCTGAGATGAGTATCCAAAATCTCATGTGTTTCTTCTGGGTTGAGCCCTTCACTGTGCCCCATTGACCTTTAGGCATGAGTTACCCCAGACATAGCTGGCTGTTGTTATGGATTTGTCCATCACCGCAAAGAGTTGTTCTCCTTCTCCTGGCCCTGACTGCTTCTTGGCCATCAACCCTAAGATCAATACTGCAGTTCAGAGGCTGATAATCCATTGCAGTGTGTGCACAAAAGAAGTGCCTGATGTTGGTAGAGCAGATCCTGCGTGGTTGGGTTGGGGGTCTGATGGGCAAGTCATGGCATGAAGAGAGAGTGGTAGGTTTCTGCTAGGCTGTGTGACAGAAGGTGTCAGACTATCAGAGACCAAACCCTACGTTTGGGTGCCTCTGTTCATTGACAAGCTTGTGAATAGTTTTTTTTTCTTTTTTTTAATTCCCCTCTCCCTTGAGTGGTTTACCCATCCTCAGTTATGAAACATATTGCTTGGCAATTCCAATTTATTCATGGTGAGAAATGCTTCCTCCTTTGAACTTTCAAAGGCTGCCTACGTAATGGGAACACAGTCTATCTTCCACGCACTCTAGGCAGAAAGAGTAATACTTTCAGCCTCTTTTGATCCTCAGTGTGAAGGGAGGCAGCGTGGTTAATTTTGAAACAGGAAGAAGATTTCTTGAAAAGGGCCTGTGGGCTGCATCTGTAAAGCAAAATTTTTGCCTGTGGACTGTCAATGTATGAGCTTATATATCTCTGGAACTATTCTAGAAGAAAAACAACTGAATTAGTGGCCACTGGGTCTGTGTAGCTTTAGAAACAGCAGCATAAAATCAAACTTCTTTTTTTCTTTGACTTATTTAATTCCCCTTCCTCTCCTGACTTCCCTTATGCTAATGACTACTTTCTGCCATGTCTCTATTAAAGTAAGGAATGCAAAATTGTATAGCTGTTTGAGGGCTGCTTTACACAGAGCAGTGTGTGGTTTTAAAACCACAAGCTGAGCAGCAGCTGGCGGTAGAAACCCGGCTATGGCTCAGTAGCTGGAGCCAGGGTTTAAGACGTGACTGGTAAAGCCGGTGCTGATGGCTGTTATGGGTAGAGGCAGAAGCAGCTAACAAAGCTGGAGCGTAACCTCAGCCCCTGACCTATCCCTGTGTTTTTATCATCTCCAGATGAAAGAACGGAAGCTACTTTATTTTCTTCTCTTAAACTATTATAAAAACATAATAGTAATAACTATACCACAGATAAATTGAGGTGTATACATTTTACTTGTTGCATAAACAGCAGCAGCCCAAGGCAGTGCCAAAACACAATCTTGTTTTGCGGGAGACAAAACGAGCAGCAGTGGATCAGCTCCTTTGAGTACCAGTTGTTGCAGCAAAGCCCCGATCTTCCAGTGAGTGCCCACTGAGCAGAGAAAAAGATAGTAGCCTGGCTCTTCTAGGGGAAGCTTCTTCATGAGAAAAACCTCTGTCCTGCAATGACTCTGGAATCCACTTGGTTTGCTTTAAGCTTTAGAGAGTAAGAGTTTACTTCTTTATTTAAGGAGATGGTTTTACCATTTTCTCTAAATTTGTAATGCTTCAAGAATTTCCTGTTGTGGGATGTGTGTCACTTAGAGTGGGAGTGGTGAACAGTTGGAAAAAATCCCTGGCCTCAGAACATCCAAGGACATGGTGGGGCAAGAAGGGGCAGAGCTACGGTCTTCCCAATTAAAATCAGGGAAAAAGTCTGATTTTCACCTGAATTGCGGGTGAGTTGCAGACAATTTTGTGGTTAGTGTTTTGTAGTCTGTCCTGCCAAAAATCTTCTACTTCCTGTGAATAATGAGGCTAGAAAGGGAGAAAAGCCAGTATTTGGGAAACAGCTATGAACGACAGTGAAGGGAGGTGGAGTCAGCACGTTGAAGCAGAATGTGAAAAAGAAAAAAAGGGGAGGGGGGGGGAAGAAAAGCCTGAACATACTTGGTATTATGTATAATTTGCTGTTGTTATAACTGCAATGCAACAGGTACATGATCTCATCTGACCCTGCTGTTTTTCTCTTTTTGGCATGTCATTGACTTCTGTGAACCTGGTAAATTGATATTTTCTGTGTCAAAGTATTTGCTTTTCCTCTTCCTAGAAACCAATACTTACCGCACCCCTCTTTATGGGCAGCCCTCCTGGTGGGGGGAAGATGATGCAAATAACAAGGAGGACAGAAGGCAAGAGGAACATTACTCAGGTAACGGAGGTGATTTGTGGTGGGAAAAGATGGGGGGGACAAAATTTCTGCACCCTTTTGGTCTTTACTGTGTGAAGCCATCCTGCTTCAAGGCTTTAATTACCACTTTTTTTGTGCTCGTATTTTCACATTCCTATGTGTAGATTGCTGCTGATGAAACCAGAATAAGGGAAAATTAAAATGTTTCCCCTAAAATACTTGAATGTTAGAAACAGCAGTAGTGGAATAATTCAGTATAGATAAGAAAGGCCTCGCTAAGCTTGTTTGAGACCTAGTTAAACAGGAGTGCTGTATTTGTGATTGTATGCAGCCCACCTGAATAAACCATCTACTGTGTCTCCCAGGAGTTTCATATCGAAGAGGCACTTTAAGAGCTGATGCATTGGATTTGATTAATGTGGAAGCAATCTGTTTCTCACCTCATCATCCTTGGAAGCATTTTAGTCTTACCATTCCTGTTGTTATGAATCTGCAGTAAACCTGATGTTTCTATCAAGCAGATGCTTTATTGCACAAAGAATTGTTTTATTTCGATGCACGTGCAGTGTATCTGTTCTCTAGAAGAGAGGGGGTGTCATTAGCAGCCCTCCCACAGGGTTGAAATAAGTCAGTGACCCTCTAGCCAAGAAGTTTGGGGACGACTGAAAAAAATGTTGTTTTATCCTTGGTGATGTTACAGAATTAGGTGTTGATCCAGCAAAACCATGTCCGTGATTAGCTTTGCACACTCAAGCTTTCATAATGGATCGTATTAATCTGAGATGAGTATCCAAAATCTCATGTGTTTCTTCTGGGTTGAGCCCTTCACTGTGCCCCATTGACCTTTAGGCATGAGTTACCCCAGACATAGCTGGCTGTTGTTGTGGATTTGTCCATCACCGCAAAGAGTTGTTCTCCTTCTCCTGGCCCTGACTGCTTCTTGGCCATCAACCCTAAGATCAATACTGCAGTTCAGAGGCTGATAATCCATTGCAGTGTGTGCACAAAAGAAGTGCCTGATGTTGGTAGAGCAGATCCTGCGTGGTTGGGTTGGGGGTCTGATGGGCAAGTCATGGCATGAAGAGAGAGTGGTAGGTTTCTGCTAGGCTGTGTGACAGAAGGTGTCAGACTATCAGAGACCAAACCCTACGTTTGGGTGCCTCTGTTCATTGACAAGCTTGTGAATGGGTGGGTTTTTTTTTCCTTTGAACTGTGGAAAGTTGAGTAGGTGTGCTTGTAAGTGAATTCAGCAAAGTAAAACAGGATCTTCCTTTCACATCAGCTTAGGCATACAGAAACCTTAAAATGCCACCAACCACGTAAGTTCTGTCAAACATACAACTCTGTGTGTGTGTGTGTGTGTTCAGCTCTCTCTTTGAGGAGCGATGGAAGAAAGGACAAAGTGAATATAACAAATATTGGTCAGACAGCAGCAGTGCAATAAGCACCAATTTTAATGATGAGGCCAGAGTACAAAGCTATCTAAAACAGAACTTGTATTTTTTCTTTAATCCATTTCAGCTAATATTTGTGAATTTAAGGTTTTCTTGCCTTTTTTTTTTTTTTGTCCCTTTTGCAGAAAGATCAAAAGAGATAACCCAACATGAAGAGGAACTGAATGGTAATATTTCTGCTTATAGAGATGCCCAAGAACAGTCTGTGTTTGCCTTCCGGAGAGAGCCAAGTTACTTTGAGATTCCAACTAAAGAATTTCAGCAGCCATCAAAATCTCCAGAAACACAGGTCCATGAGATCCCAACAAAGGATGTTGATGCTGTAGTAGCCCCTGTTGTACAGAGTCATGCCTCTTTCACCATTGAATTTGATGATGGTACCCCCGGTAAAATAAAGATAAAAGACCACGTAACTAAATTTTCGCTCAGACAGAGAAGACCATATAGTAAGGAACCAGCTCATGCGGAAGTGATGTCAGCAGAGAGCAAAGTTGCTGACTGGCTTGTCCAGAATGACCCAAGCTTGATGAGACGGCAGTCTCCAGGAGATGATGTGTACAGTACAAAGAGTGACTTGCCGGTACATGTGAGGACACTTAAAGGTGAGTGAATGTATTGTCATGTGGACATAGTTCTCTGTTGGCTGTGCCGTTGCTGTTGCACAGCATAATAAAGGGGGAAACCCCTTCTCCTGTCAAGGAGAACTGGACTTAATTATCTCTGCTCCAAATTTACAAGATGAAGAATATTTCTTTAATGACTGTTAATGGTTTTGAATCTGGCTAACAGGCTGTTCACCTGGCCCTGAAATCATGTGTGATGCTGGCCTGGGGACACCGTAATCTGGTTCCTCTACATCTATAACACCAGCTCAGCAGTAACAGTGATTGAAAAAAGGATTTTGTTTTTTAAATGTCTAAAATAATTTCCATGTGGTCAGGCAGGCAGGTTGTTAAACACAGGTATTTCCGTGGGTTTTCTTCTCTTGGCTTCTCCTAGCTGGAGGAGTGACTTTTCTTTTTAGCTGTAGTCCAGAAGAGGCTAAGAGCCACTTGGTCGGATGACAAAAGGTCCTGACATGGATGGAGACTGGTGACAGAGTTGAGATAAACATGATCACCAGTGGAGGAAATTGTGCTTGTAGAAGAAGGTTTCTTCTCTTAAACTAAAGCTTCTCTGAAATACTGCTCTGTTCAAAACTTCAGGTTTTGTGGACCTGTGTCCTGTTAAGTGTGTCACTGTGAGGAATTCTCTGGGGATTTTCAAAGGTCTGAAGTGTAGTTTGAAGCCCAGTTCTTAGTGCAGCTGGTGGGAATGACACATGATTCTCATGTGACTTTGAATATATTTTGCAAGGTTTGGGCTTGCTTGGATGTCTCGGACCAAGCACTGAACAGCTAGGAGGAGACCGCTGATTCCTGCATTCTCACTGACTTGCAGGCCTCTGGAAAAGCTATTGGTTTGAACTGCAATTTTAACTGATGAAGTCATATTGAAGGTAACCAGACCTAAAGTGCTTGAGGTCCTTCTTAAATGAAAGCAATACCTTGTTTCCCCTTAAAGGAGTATTTGCTTGGTCCTTGTTGGAAAAAACCTTGTAATATGACAAGTTTTACCTATTACATCTCCAACTTGCTGCTTTGTATACAGTTTTTTGGGAAGCCCTTGTGGTCAAAAAGGTCTCACGTATCCAGCCCTGGGGTTTGGCATGGCATGGAAATGGAACCATTTTGTTGTCATTGTTTTTTTCTAGTCCTTCCAATAGTGTTGAGGTGCCTTGACTGATTATTTAGGGTCTTATTTTCAGTCTACTGTGACTGTGTAATAGAGGGTTTTGGGGTTTGGGTTAGGTTTTTTTTGGTTTTGTTGTGATACTGGATTTTGTTGACTTGCTGGAGAACATTGTCAGGGATGAAAAATGTGCTTCAGTAGTTTTGCTCTTTCCTCTTGGAGAAGGCTGGAGAGTTAGGCAGCTGCTGTTCATCCTAGGATTTTCCCGAGCGATGCACAGGAATACTAGACTGACTGCACTTTCCTCTTTACAGTCCATAAGGCATGGAAAGAAGCTGAGGTAATTTAATGCATAATTTGCATATCAAGAAATCAACTCTTTGGACATTTGATTAAAACATACAGTGTTGGTGGCCTGAGGAGTTTATCCACCTCTGCTTTGGCAGAGGACAGGGTGTCATTTATCTGCGATAGCTGTGTAACGTGTTCTTCTGGCAGGGCTAAACTTGAAGATGTCTTGGAGGCTACTGCTGGCTGCCTACCAGGTTTGGGTCTTCAGGATTGGAGACGCCCACCATCGGGGTTCATTAGTAACATTTGTTCACTTTCAGGAACAATGTTGTGAATGTAAAGCCTGGTATCAAGACTAGAGAGTTCAGGTCTTAGCAGCTTGAGGGGACGTGCATGGTGTTCTGCTGGGGCATCTTGGGCATGGTGGGTGTTTTTCCTTGTGTCCTCACTATTTTGCATTCAGCAGGGTTCTTAGCCAAGACCCTTTAATTTAAGAACTTTCCCGTCCAAGGATGAAGCTTATCAGCCCTCAGGGCACAATGCAAAGTTTGCTGGCTTCCTTCATGAGGGTGTTAGGAAACTCTTCAGAGGACTGACTCCTGGGTTGAATGGATCTTGTATTAAATTCTAATCTTTCACAGCTAACTCGAGGTAATAAATGGTCTTCACCCATGTGTCTGGAGAACTTGCAAAGTAGGTTTGAGCAGTTTTCCTTTCAAACACGTGGTATTTTAGCCAGTATATCTTGCTGCATATTATAGTCTAGAGCGCAGAGACCTCTTTCCCCGTTCTCCCGATGACAGGTTCCTGGTCGTTGACTGAATCGTGTTGTGTGCCTTCACACCTGTTTCCTTCTCCAAAAAAAGGTTTGTTTTTTGTTTTACTTTTAACTTTTTGTTTACTTTAACTTACTTTCTGAGAGTCCTGAACTGAGGTGCTGAGGGGCAGGCATCACTTATACATAGAGAAGGTTGTAAAGATGGTTGTTGCTAACGTAAGTGAAAATAATTATAAACTTACTTTAAGCTTAGTGAACTCAAAGTAATGATTTAACCTTTGCTTGGCTAGTGATAGCGTGGTGTAATTCATGGGGGTGTCATGGTGTGATTCTTACATCTTCAGGAAAAGTAAAGAATCCTGCAAATTCACTTTTCTGTTAGCCTCTGGTTTATTTCCCCCTTGTAGAGCAGGGTAACGTGGATGCTCAAAGGTGCATGCACTCGTAACACACTGATCTGGTCTTTCATTGTGAGGATTTGGTTTCATGGGATGCAGTATATGGAGTTTATTTACTGATCCTGCAGAGAGATGTCTGCTCTGTAGCAGAGAGAACCTAATGAGGTGATCTTGGACTACAGTAATTGGGCAGAACAGCAAAATAATGTCATCATTTTTATTTAAATGGAAAAAAGAAAGAAACAAAACATTAGGTATCTAAAACAGTGTTACAAAAGCAGAGACCCTTGGGGTTGGACTGTTTTCTTGAATTGTTTTTTAATAACTTGATAGCCAACCAGTTGTAAAAACTAGGGTCAGGAGACAGCTGCCTTCTCTTTTATTTCCTCTGATGGCATGCAATCCCTGTACCACAGGAGATGTCTTCAGAGTTGTTTAATCCTATAGGATTTTTTCTTTTAACTGAAAGGATAAATTTCAGCTGGGAGGTAATGGCAGGGCCACAGCAACTGAGAATATAAAAGTCAAATCTACATACCTCGTTTCCAGGCAATAGGCACGAGGACGGGACGCAGAGCGACTCCGAAGACCCCGTGGCACCCAAGGCAGAGAAGGAGACGACGACAGGCAGCGAACGTGCGACAGAGCAAACCAGGCTGCAGCGCCAGATGAGGCGTGATCCCCATGAGATGCTGCACAACAAGCAGGCCTTCGTCATCGAGTTCTTCGAGGACACACCACGGAAGAAGCGGTCACAGTCTTTCACGCACAGCGCTCACTCTTCCCAGAGCGACACCGATCCAGGGCTGAAGACCAAGGTTGAAAAGCGCAAGAGTGCATTGCCAGTAGAGAAGCTGGGAAGCGCAGTACCACCATCCCACATTGGAGCCCAGGCAGGCAAACCCAGTAACAGCTCCTCCGGGACTCAAAGAAGTAGCTCCTTCAAGAGGGAGAAGACAGAGGATCGGATCAACTCTTCATCCTCTTCTGCTTCCAGAGCATCGGCCAAAACTTATGGGAGCGTTGGAAGGAAGTCTAAAATGGCTCAGGATTTTATGGCTGAGTACTTGCGGGAGACTGCTCAGTCTGGGAAGCCAAGCGCTGAGAAACCGGCACCTCTGCCTGTGCCAGTAGCTCCACGCGTGGTTATATCGTCAGAACCAGAGTCTGCCTCTGCTCCACCTCCGGAGGTAAAGTCAGCCCAGGGCAGGAGGAATGATGAGGAAGACAGTGTGAGCGAGACGGGCACATACACCATCGAGACAGAGTCGCAGGATAAAGAGGTGGAGGAAGCGCGAAAAATGATAGATCAGGTAAATGCTGCTTTTTTGTGCTTGGCCAGTGAGCTAAAGGCTGAAGGCTTGGGCTTCTGTACCTTGTGCTGGAGGGCCTAACTTCATTAGCTGTTGCCATGAAGGACTGCTCCCTTTTGAATTGGGTGCAGTGGGGGTTTGTGGTGAGGGGTGGGAAGTCATCCTGGGTCACCTGTATTAAGGATGGGCCCCAATAAACTGAGAGACTGGTCTTTAAAAAACCCCAACAAAACAATAAACTTACAAACAAACAAAAAAACCACAAAGTACAAGAAGGCTCACAGCAAAGAGCTGCCTTGCTTCCAAAATGGGATTTGGATGCAAAAGTGCAAGAGTGGGCTTGCCATCTGTTTAGGGGAAAGGCAACAGCAGGATAAAGATCAGGCTGATCCTGACAAGAGCTGTGCCTGGGAGAAGCTCTGCTCTCTAGGACTGCTCCCAAGTCTCTTACCTTGGCATTGCATCACCTCTTGCCTGCTGTTAAGAATATGGGAGCTGCAGTCCATAGCTGGTGCAGCATCCCATAATAGGCCAAAGGAAATGCAGGCCAAGGGCTGGTGCTCTTGATCCTTCACAAACCTTAGTGATAGGTGGTTCTGTATTTGGCTGCGCCTGGTTAGAAAGGGAGTATGCTTGCTGGCAGGGCAAGTGGCAGCTAGTTGAGATAGCAAAGGGTGTGGTCTAGGGCAGAGGCAATCCTAGATGGATCTATCTATACTTGCTTGGATTTTGCAAAGTGAATGATAGCCTAAAAACAGAACTCCAGAGATGAGGGAGAGGCTTAAAAAAACCCACCCAACTAAGCAACCTTAGGGCAAACCAAACTTTGGCTGATTTTCAGGTTTAACTTTCATCTGTGGTCTATTATGAAAACAAAACCAGCAAGTTGCTATGAAGATTTAGTGAAGTGTAGGCAGGAGGATGGTGAGGTTTAAAGGAAGCCTTAATTGAACCTGGCTTTAGAGCTTTGTATACGGTGTACTGTGAGCCTGGATCTAGCTTCCCTCTTTTGTTTATTTATTACATTTGTTCCTTACATCTTGTTTGAAATGTGATCGGAAGCTTTCAGGGCAGGGTGTTTAAGCCACAGCAAGGCTCTTGTCCTGACATTAGATGGTTAATTGTTCTGGTGGGTAAATATGAGGAACAATGCCATAAAGATACAATTATTTCTTGGGAGTAGTCTTGGCAGCTGTGTGACTCGGGCAGGCAAGCTGGCCAAGTTCTGCTCCTGACTCTGCCATGGACTTGGTGCAGTGCAGACCTGCCACTTGGGAAACAACTAATAACTGGACCTCAGTACTTCTGTCCGGGAAGAAAGGCGATATGAATTCTGGACTTGCTGAGGTTTTGAATTGACTCAGCTTTTTATTCCCCCACCATTGCACACACCCTTTCTTTTTAATAGAAGTGAGAGTGAAGAACTTTATGGCTATCTCTGCCTAGCGTAGGCACCTCCATGGTGGCATCTTCCTCTGAACTACTTGTAGTCAGGGAAGAGAAATGAGCCCTTCTGAGGCATGGGATTTGGTCACCTCCCGAGGAAGGCCTGTTTATCTTCAGAGGGGAGTCTGGCCAACTAGCTTAAACACTCACCCATCTCAGAGGTGCATCCTTTCCCAGGGTCTTGCGTGTCAGTGCAAGTCTGCTTTGCTCAGCCCACTCTCTGCTACAGTCTATGGAAGACCCTGGAGATGGAGCTTTCCCATTTCTTTTCTAATTCTCCATGAATGAGCTGGTAAATAGCTTTCCTGACACTCATCCTAAATTTTTCAGGGCTGAAAAGGGACTCCTTTTCTGTGAAAGTTACTACTGTTAAAGGCAACACACTGAAGTAATGAGAGAGAGAGGAAAGGTGGGCGTGAGTGGGATTGTATGAATAAGTGTATTTAAAGCTGCTACTGTGGAGTACAGAAGAAAATGATTTATGTAGTTTGTATGGAAGTGTTGGCAAGTGTGATCCTTTGGGATCATAGTTTGCGTGTGACTAATGCTTTGTGGATTTGGATTTGGGGCTAATACTTCTCTATTTTCTCAGTTTTTAATCTTTCCCATGCAAACACCTTTTCAGGTTTTTGGTGTTCTTGAGTCACCTGAATTTTCCAGAATCTCGTCAGCCTTTAGACCAATAATTAAAGGTGAAAAAGATGACTCCAGTTCTCATCAGCATCTAATCAGTGAAAATGGCACTAGTCAGAAGTCACCCTTGCTCCAGGCATTTGCCTCAAAAGCTGTGAGTGGGTCTCAGGCTGATGCGCAGGTATGGGCAGTCCAGGTGGATTTGCTGGGGTGGTGGAGGTGTAGATGGGTTTTCTGTCTGAATGGAAATGTGATGCGTAGATTGATTTCCATTTTGAGGAGACTGATGCATGTATGAGAGGAGAGATTTTGTGGCTAGGATTTGGTTTACAAACCCTTTTTCTGATACCGTCTTCCCCACCTTGTAGATGTCTGCAGCATCTCAGGGGAGTCAGAAGTGGGTGTCTAGGTGGGCGAGCCTTGCAGACAGTTACTCTGACTCTGGATCTGTCTCTGGGCAGGGCGATGGAGGTGCAGGTAAGTCTTATCCTGACGTTACTGTTTGAAGGTGGCTGAATCTAAGCTGGAATGATACAAAAAGCAGAAATTAAGGGCTTCTGTGCATCTGGCTGGGGCTTATTTTCTGTTTTAGCTAATGTCTTTGGGGATGGGAAGGACAGAGTGAATTGTTCCCAGTGGACTAAAGATGGAGAGAGCCTCTGGTTTTCATTTCAGAGTCATCTAAGAAATTCTTAAATGTCACATTTGAGATGACTAAAGGACATGTGGGAAGGAGAAGGATCGCAAGGGCTGTGGGCCTTGGGTGTTAACTAGCCCTGAGTAGTGATTCTTTAGACTGCCTTATGATGCCAGATAAAAGCCCTTTGCAAGTTGACTTGGACTTAATTGCTGACTGGTGCTTTTTTTGGTGTGCTTCTCCTGTGTCTAGCTGTGCTGCGAATTTTACGCAGTTCTAGGGTTTGCTGTTCGGTGGCAGGTTTTCAGCCTGGAGATCAGTGTAGAAAAGTGGATATGGAGGGGAGGAGGGGAGCAGGTGGAGATCAGACTCCCATTGTAACTGGGAAGATAGCTTACAGACCCCGTGGTCCTGTTGGTACGTGAGAAAGGGAGAATTGTGGTGCTTTGGCTTTTGTAAACGTTTTCAACTTTTTTTTGGTTGGAAATATTTGTCATTACCTTCTTGACATCAACAGCTGTAGATAGATTCAGTAAAGATCAGAAGAAAGCTTTGTTTCACAGGTCATTGCTGCTGTTTTGACACTGCGTGAGAACCTGACTCCTGGAGCGTTTGAAGTATTACCATAGTCAAATAACCAGTTATCCTGGTATTTAAAGGCAGTATCAGATATGAAGTCCTGGCCAGCAGCATGGGAGAAATAAGAGCACTCTTTCTATGAAGTGTGTCCATACTGATAAGCCCACCCATGCTGGGGTGGTGAGCTCTAATTCAGAGCCTCTTAATTGTTACAGGGTCTTCCTCCTGAGACTTTGCTGTGGGATAGGATTGTATGAGAACTTGTACTGTGAAAAACACCATCTATTTAGTCAAATGGGCTATGTTGTGTAGAATGGCACTTAAAACACTGCATCACTGCAGTGGTTTGTCTGATGGCTTTTCATCTCATTCCTGTGGCCTCATTTATGGTAGATGGATGCCAGCAATGCCGTTAGCCTCTAAAGTACATGCTTGTACTGAGAGGTATATTATGGGAGAATGACTCTGAAATCCTACCTTGAGAGAGGGAAGGTGTTGAGTGCTCTGATCCAGCAAAGCGATTAAGTATGGTGTCTGTACTGATAAACCTGAGGGAGCGAGCACCAGCTGGGCCTTATGCATGTTCATACTACATAAAAGCTTAGTTCTAAGCATGTGTCTTGTGAGTGCTTTTGTGGACTTGCACTTTGCAGGATCAAGCTCTTCCTAAATAAGTAAGTGGTACAGTTCTACAACAGTTGATTCTTGTCTGCTTAACTCTCTTCAGAAAGTGGTATAGCCCCAAAACCTGGGGAACCAGAAAATGCTGTGCCCTTGAGAACAAGGCGCCTTCTTCCCCAGCTCCCACCAAGCGATAAATCAGACAGCCCTACACCCACGGTCCTTGTTTGCCAGGAGTCCTATTCTGAGGTTACCAAGAGAACCATCGTGAAGGACCACTGCATGGAAGCCTATGGTGATCCCAGCAGCCGCCTCTTCATCCAAGAAGACTTGGATCCAGATAGCCTCAGCGATGCCAGTAGGTCTGATGATGGCTTCAGCACAGAAAAAGGCAAGAGATATAAAGAGAACAATAAAATGCTAGAGCAGATGGGGGAAGACACAAGATCAGACAGCCGACAGCCAGGAGCCTCCCGGGTCTCAAACGTGAGAGCTGTAAGTGAGCCAGTTTCTACTTCATTCTACATTGGTGATGACAGCAACGATGTGGGGATTCCCTCCAAGCTCTCTCTAAGCATGTCCCATGCTCGAGTAGACAAAGACGGCAAGGATCAGGAGTTTTCCTTCAAGTCATCTGGCCCACAAGTTCCGGGAAAGGCACCGGCCAAAGATGTTAGCGCTTACATAAATGCAGCTGGCAGAGTGGTTATCTCCCTTCATCAGAGTCTTCCTCAAGATCAAGAAAACATGGCAGGAAAGGAAACATCATCTTTTGTTAGACAGGAAAGTTTTACCAAAGATAAATCAAGCAGTGGTGTTCCTCAGAATAAACTCCCGCATATTTCAAGTCACCCTCTGCTTAAAGATTTAGAGGCTGTTCGGTCAACTCGTATGGACTTTGGTCAGGAGACTCATCTTCTCCTTAAGGACACTGAAACTGCCTTGGCAGCACTGGAAGCCAAATTACTTGGTCAAAGCCAACAGCTGGAGCCCTCGGAAACTGCTGGTCAGCTGGAGGACTCCTTGTCAGGGGACTCAGACGTGGACACTGCCAGCACGGTCAGCTTGGTGAGTGGCAAAAATGTCCCAATGAGCGCCCCAAAACGCAAAGCGGTTGTGAGCTTGCAAAAAGAGAAATCTTCCTCCACACCGTCCATCCAGGACCAGTGCGGGCAGCCCAGTGCTCGGGACAGGCTGACAGAGAAGCGGAAAACGCAAGCACCAGAGTCATCAAACCGCATGGAGGCCACCAAACGCTTCCAGATGAAGCGGAGTGCTGGGACTCGAGGGTCGCTTGACTTCACGGATGATGAGAGAAGCTCGAGCTTGCCTTACTTACCCGTCCCCGATGCAGTTGTGTCTGACCACGAGCACTCGGTAAGCCGGCCAGTTCCCAGAAGGAAACCTTTTACTCAGGCCACCAAGGAGGACCACAGCAAAACAACCTCAAATGTGCAGAAAATCCAGCAAGTTCTCACCCGCTCCAACAGTTTATCCACTCCACGGCCCACAAGGGCCTCGAAGCTACGTCGTGCCCGGCTGGGAGATGCTTCAGACAACGAATGCATTGATACTGAGAAAACGGCCTCCAACACTGAAACCACCACTCCAGGCCCCAAGCAGTCCACGGAGACGAAGAAGCTTTCCCGGCTGGACATCCTTGCCATGCCGAGGAAACGGGCAGGTTCGTTTACGGTGCCCAGTGACTCTGAGACGGCACAGACGAGGACAGGGTTTTCGGGCCGGAGTGTCGAGTCCTATCGGAAGACAGGTGTTTCGGAGGTTAGAGCTGCAGCGAGGAAAACAGCAGCCGCTGGCCCCGCAAAGCAGCCTTTTAGCAGGACCCGTTCAAGCAGTGTCAAGTATTCCTCCTCGTCCAGTAAGTGCTTGTGTTTTTTTCCCCTATTCCCCTCTTTCTGATTCATAGGCTGCACATGGTTGCCAAGGATTAGTATCCCAGTAATACGAGTGCTGCATTGGTGAGTACAAAAGTCTGCATTAACGAGCGGTACGAAGGCTGAGATTTGCTGTGGGTTTGGAGACAGCAGAGCATCTCTCATACCCAGTGAGATATTATTGTGGTGGTGTCTGTGAGGATATTGCAAATAGCTATTTTTCTTTTTCTTTTTTTTTTTTAGTGACTTTGTTTTTTGAACAACTAGTTGCCGTTTGACAGGAACATGTTAGCCATTTTTGTGTTAAAAAGGTAGAATTTCATGCCTTTCCAGTGCTACAAGGAATTCTGTTCTGTTTTTCTTTGACTTTGAAGATTCAAAGTTTGCTCCCAGAGAGCTTATAATGGTGTTGATGACAGCTGATGTCCAAGGTGGCAGGTTTGAAGGCATCTGAAACAGGAGAACAAGAAATAAATGTCCCTCTGTTGTTAAGGCTGTTCCCTTGTTCTTCCTGTAAATGCAAATGTGGAGCTGGACACTACACGTTGACTGCCCCGAGAGATTCCCACTACTGTGTATTTTCATTCACTTCTGCCGTAGGTAAGGCAGGTGCCCAGTCATGTTTCCCACAAGGTGGAGGTTTGGGGGCTGTCTTGCCCTGTAGCTGTGCACTCAACAGACCCTTGCAATATTGACATTTGTCATGCTGAAATTGGCCTTTAATTAAGAGGTGGGGACAATGCAAATGACAACTAAGATGGTAATTGGTAATCAGAAATCTAGACGTTGTCCCCAACACCTTTGGTATAAGCCATGGTCTGCGCCCATAGTCCTTGACCTACCATGGATGTGGTAAAGCAGATCTGTTTGCTTAGGTTTTTAGGAATGACAGGGGGCCAAAGGGATAGGAAGAACCCCTTAGGCTGGGTTTCTCAGGCCTGTTGAGAGGGATGCTATTTTCAGCAGATCTGTGTTTTTTATAAGGGGTCTTAGAGTTCTGGATGTGTCTGTTTTGTATATTTTCATACAGTTGAAATAATTACACTTCTTGCAGTATTTGTTTTTATTGCATGCTAAAAATGTTATTGGCTGCTTGTTTTGATTTGGATTGTTTTAGTGCATCCAGCTTCCCTTTTACTTTAATGATTTTTTTCCTACACATATGTATATGCATATAAATCGAATGTGAATAAGCTAAAAGAGTATGTACAGTCTCTTCTCTTGCCTTTTTTGAGATGATGCTATTACTGACTTCTTGTTAATAACAAATTTAAAGCAAAATAATGTGGTCAGAGTTTTCGGAACATGAGGCGCTCTTTGCACTCCCTCTGCATTTGGACCACAGACTTCAAATCATTTGGAGAAAATGATAAGTGTTTGCCAGTTCTTGGTTTAAATGAATTGGTTTTTGATTTCCAGAGCTCTGTAGCAGCATGCTAACACCTTTCCTTGTGCATAGTTGCAGCAGATGCTAATCTTTTCTCTGAATTAGTTGCTCTTAAAATACTAACCTCCTAATTCCTTGATAGGATTGTGGACCTTGCACAAGCTCTAAGCTTCATGCTTTGTCGTGCTGTACCAAGTGTGTGATGCATGTTACTATACTAATGCTATTAT
This sequence comes from Pandion haliaetus, assembly GCA_013401275.1. NCBI lineage: Eukaryota > Metazoa > Chordata > Aves > Accipitriformes > Pandionidae > Pandion > Pandion haliaetus. The sequence goes on along the minus strand of VYZV01008220.1, from coordinate 44,643 downwards.
AGATAGAGTGAATCAACACCTAGCACCCCGTTTCTGGAACAAAAGTGAAATGTCGATAAACTGAACTATTGCACTGTGCTATCAAGACATTTTTTAGCGTGGTACAATAACCCTTGAAAGCCTTGGGAGTAAGGAGGCAGATGTGGCTGATTTATTTAAGGATTTCATAAAGCATTTAGCTAACCACAATAGTTTCCGACTCTCCCACTGGGAGAAAGTTAATCTCACTAACAGAGGAACAGAATGAACTATCTGGCCATGAGACAAGAAATGCCAGTAGATTGTTGGGCCATCTGAAGTAACTTTATGTGAAATGCACAGATAACATCAGAATAATCCAAGTTACAAATTCTGAAAGCTAAGGGCCTTTCTCCCCTGCTCCTCTGTGTACATGATTTGTTTACTCAGTGTAATTTGAATGGTACTGAGGGATTTGATTCTGATTTCCCTTGGCATACAGGGATAGAAAGTCAGGCTCTTGATTTTAAAATTGCTGTTCAATGACAGGGTGATCTCTTGATTCTAAACCTGTGTTTAAAAAAAAAAGAAAGATATTTCTCTACTGATTAGAATGTGAGCAAATCTATTTTTTCTGTGTGTGTGTGTGTGTGTATATATATATATATATATATATATAAAAATATTAAGCCAAGACATTTATGTAGTTATAGCTGAGATAGTAATGTCTAGGAATACTTTTTTCACTATACAGTAATTATCTATAGTTTCTACCTGTATCTTACATGCCAAACTTGTTATTTTTGTTTGTGTGTTCTATGATGCTGGCTTAATTTGCTTGCAGTGTTTCAGTGTTAGGCTAATCTTAGTAAACAGTAAAGCTTTTAGGTGTTGTAATTTTAAATAACTCGGCTGGTTCTCTGTTTGGTGGGTCTTCATTCTCCAGGGAAGGACAGAAGGGAATGAAGTGGTATCCGTAGAGAGTGTAGTGAGGCAGCAAACACCAGGAGCCCAGTTTTCAAATAAGGACATCTCGATGCTTCCCATGCAAGGAGGACCTGGGTGTCTACAGATCTGCAGAACCGGTTGGGATAAGTGGGCAGCTTCCACTTGGCTCCAGGGGTTGGAGCCGGTCCTGACTGTGTGAACACTTTCTTGTAGAGCGTCATTAATGGTGAATTGCGAGGCAGGAGGTGAACGTGGGGGTGTGGACTCTTGCAAATAACACCAAGTATCATAGTCTGTTCTTCACTCAAAAAACCCTCCTTTTGCTTGTACTTGCAGCTAATTGGAGAGGTGTCTGCAGGCTTGAAAATTGGGCTCTTTTTAGAAAAGGACTTCTGTGGGACTATGAGGAGTCTGAAACGTGTGCTACTTATACACAGAGTTTCTGTGCATGGAAAGCCAAGTCTGTGGTAATAATTTACTACATTGGAGTTGTTAACACAGTCATTTTTCTTTTCCATTGGAATTTCCCACTCCAAATTTGTATAGTGAATGGGAGCCATAGAAGTGCTCAACTTTGAAATAAGCTCTGAGAATGTCCTCTTTAACTTAAAATCTGCACAGAAACTCTCCTTTCCTTGTGCTCTTGGGCTAGTTTTGTGTTACCTTTTTGCCCTTTTGTAGTTACTCTTTACTACATTCCTTGGTCTGAAACCAATTCATTTTTTATAAGCATCGAGGCGGAGACCACAGGGTTCAGATTACACTTCTACTTCGGAGGAGGAATATGGCTCAAATCACAGCTCCCCTAAACACAAACGCTCCCATACTTCAACAGCCACACAAACACCGAGGGTACGTGGCTCTGGGCTGGGCAAGCAGAAGCACAACGGCAGAGAAACGGATGATGATGAAGATTTTGATGACCACCCTGACCCCTACAACTTCATGGCGCAAACAGCAGAGATAGCAGAAATAGCCAGGTGAGGTGGGGCTTTATGTATTGACCCACACGTTGAAAACGAGTTTTCCTTGGTGTTCAAATCAAACCCATGTGTGGAGGTAGAAGGAGAGGGACTCTCTCCTGTTGTTTGTGTGCCTCTCACCTCCTTCGTATCTGAACATGAATTTGTTCAGACTTGGAAGGTTTTCATGAAGCTTTACAGGCTGTGCTAGGATCTGCTGGTTGTACCTTCTCTCTAGAAAATGCCAAGGTGCGGGGCATTGTATCTTGGCTTGTTTCTTGTTCAAGCCGTGCATGTGTCTTCTCTTGTAGCTTGAAGTCTGTCAAAAGATTAAACTGTCTGTACCTGCTTATCTCTGCTTTCTGCTGGAGGTCACTGTGTGTGCATGGAGTAGTTGGTGTGAACTGTCCTAATTCTCTGCAGAGGAAGTCAAATGGATTAGCAAAGTCTGAATATGTAAAGTGTCGAAGCTGCTTTGCCTGAAGCCTGTGAGGGAGCAGTAAGCAGTCTCTGCGGGGCAGAAACCTCTTTGCCTGGTGCAGTTGAATCCAAATCTGTCTAGGCCCTGTGTATAAATGAGTCATTACTTAGCTTGATGTCCCTGGATACGGGACCTATTGTATACTGGTGGTCTGATGGTTGCCTGGAGGACCTCGACAGTAAAGCAAATAGATTCTTTTTTTAAACAGTGGCATTTGAGGTTTGACATCTCTAATATGCAGCTGTGTTATGCCAACTTTCCAGAAATACTGGTCTTCCTTTGTACTGGCCATTCTTGAAATACTTTCGACTGAGGAAGCAGTCTTCTGTCTGCTTTTGGTCAGCATTTCCATGTCACCCATATCATTTGCTGCGCTGATCTCAAAAGGGCTTTTCTGGTGTGAACATTGCTGTCAGGCTGCTAGAAAGTGTGTCAACCTTCAAACCAACCTGCATTACCTGTGCCACATGAAGTGTGTGTGTGGGAGATGCTGTCTTCCCTCCTAGCAGCGTTCCTAGCGCAGGAGAGTGCTTTGGGTTGCAGCAGCTATAAATAAATGGTTGTGTCAGACTTGTCTGGCGCTGTGCGTTGCAGGGCTCGGTCACAGAGTCTGCTTCGTAACGTAATTGCAGTTCTGATTTCCGTTGCTGCTCCCAAATTAACTGGGAGGGCCTTAGAGGAGTCAGAGAGAGTTAAAAGGGAAAATGCTACTTGTTTACAATAAGTGAATCACATAATGGGTGTGTCCAAACCAGCAGGGATAGGGGGCACCTTAGGCAGGCAAATCAAACTGCTTTTTATTAGTTCCATTATGCATTTTCTTTCCAAGGAAGTGTCCTGATAAGCTGACAATTTTATTACATTGCTTGGTTTTCAGAATTAAGGAGGAAAATCTCCTTCAGGTGAAGGTAGCTGGAAGATGATTTTTTTCTTTCAGAAGCTTTTCTTTAAAATTTCTGCAACAGCTACTTTTGGACTGAACGGGTTTTTTTTAACCTCTGCTAGCAACAGTCCAGAGACTTAGAAACTGTTTTTGAGATCTAGAGCAAGTAGAGCAGTGTGCTGCAATCTCTGAGTGTTAACTGGATACCTGTCAAGGGACTTGAAGTTTTAAGATTTGGTTTCTGACAACCAGATCCCTCTAAGGTATGCTGTGCTTACCCTGGTAATCCCTCAGCCCTTCTGGAGAATGTGGAGGCATACTTTGATTTACAGTCTATAAACCACAAAGGAGAAGGAAAGAGAGTTTGAAATTTTATTATTTAAGTAATAAAGAAAAAAGCTTTTCCCTGTATGGGCTTTTTAAGGGAAAAGAAAGAAGTGTCAAGAAGAAAAAGTGGCCATGTTCTGTGAAATAAAAAAAAAAAAAGGAAGTAGAGTGGATGGATGGGGGAGCAATAACATAATGCTTCTTTATGGATTGTCTCCAATACTTTCTGGTAGTGTGTAGTCACTAGAATTTGCTTTTTATCAAATCTCTACTTTGAAGCTGGGCTCAGGAGGGGAATGAGTTTATTTTGTTCCTCTAGTATGCAGCCAGAGTATTCCTCAGCACCCTGTCAAGGAACCCCCTGCAAAAACCTGCTTTCCCTAGCCTCTGCAGGTGTTATAATTCGTACAAACTTTCGGTGGCTGCTCCTTTTATATTTTATGAGTATGAGACTTGTTGTACCATGTGTCCTAATGGCTCTGCTGCATGCCCTGTGCTTCAGACTCAGCCAGACCTTGGTGAAGGATGTCGCCATCCTTGCTCGAGAGATTCACGATGTTGCTGGAGATGGGGACTCACAGAGTTCATCAGGGACAGGACCAAGCACCTCCCTCAGCTCTGTGCCCAACACTCCTGCTTCCACCATATCAGCGAGAGAAGAGGTAAGATCCCAGATGACAGCAATCTCTGCCTCTGAATGCGAGCAAGTACACGGGGTACAGTTGCAGTGGGAGACCAGGGCAGCATTCCTAGTTGCTGCAGCATTAAAAAAATCCACACTCCCTGCCCCCCTAAAAAACACCAGCAGAAAGATTGACTGCAGTCTCTTTAGGGTGCTCTTTAGTTTGCCCTCTCCTGTGCCACAGCCAGCCTTGCAAGAGGTGAGAGCAGGCTGCATGGGTCAAGAGCTGTATTAGATCTGGGCAGGTTTGGCTTTTGTTGGGGGCATCCTTGCTGTGCCTCCAGGAAGCAGGAGGGCCCTAGTGTCAAAATGTTAGATTCCTCATATTATTTCTTAAGGATCTCATGGCCTCTAGTCGGACTTTGGTCCCTGAAGTTTGCATCTGAGGAACAGGATGGGGTGGGCCTGCTGTGCTGCTGAAGCAGGGAGCCTGAGCCTCCCTTCTTGTTTCAGACAAGGCACTGACTGAGTGTTCTGGGTGCATGCTCTGTATCAGCTGTGTATTTTGTACCTATGATGTGTCCTTTCTGCTAGGGCCCTTGAAATGCTGTGCAGGTGTTTCTTAAATCCCTTCCCTCCATATGTGTATTCATGGGCAGGGGCAGGGACTCTGCTCTCCAGCCATTGAGGTGGGCAAGGAGGAAGGCAGTTAGCTTGGGAAGTGCTGTCCTCCAGCTCTTAAGTGAAGCTGTGGCTTCCTCCTGAACCGTGTAGCACAGTTTGTCTGCACTGGAGTGGGGAGGAGAGCAGCAACTTCTTAATTTGGCTCACCAGTGCTGCAGTGCAGGGACTCAGCGTAGCTCAAACTTGGCTGCAAGGTCACGGGAGGCTCCAGCTGCTAAAGCAAAATTGCCTTTGCTGCTGTTAAATCCATATTCTCTCCTGTCTACTACCAGCATGGGCTTAAAAAAATACACAGCTCTCTTATCTGCTGTTCAGATGGGCCCCTTGGCCCTCTGTTGTCTTTGACTGTTCTGAGAATTGCAAACCTGTCCTAAGCAGGGTTCAAACCTGAGGACCAAACTTGTTGCCCTGTCAAGAGAGTGCTTGGAGGCCCTGTGACTCTGCTGTGGTCTTCACTGAAGGTGCAAAGCAGAAGTTTAGGGAGATACCCAGAAAATCAGGCCAGTGTGGCTGTGCTTGTGTTAAACTGAGTTCAGCTGCAGCCTGCTCAGGGATGGTTTTTTTTCCTGGGTCCATTTGGAGCCACAGTGCACAAATGTTTTGCGGTAACTTCAGGCTTTGAGATAGTGTTTTATTGCTTTGCTTCCATGCAAGTGCCACACCTGCAAAACTGCCTTTTATTATTCTTTTTGAGCAGTTAAGGTGACAAATCTACCTTACTTCTGACTTGCAAATGAAGCGTTTGCTTCCGGTTGGTAATAACCAGCACTCAGCACCCACTTCCTTCCAGAAAAGCAAGGTACCTCCTTCTTTGTTGAGTGCCACTGAATGGTGCAGCTAAGTCAGGATATACAGAGGGATGATTCCTGCTGCTAGAGGAGGAAGGAAACCTGCAAAACACAGTGTTTCTACTCTGTGCAAAACAATGGGCTCCAAAGCTCACGGTAGTGATGCTGAATGGCTAGCCAGGATTGCTCGGACCCAGGCGAACTGAGGGTTTCTCTGCGATGTGGCTTTGCAGCACTGCCGTGCGCTGTGTGGGACATGCCAGTTAGCCCCCTCACAATAGGAGAGCCAATGTAGGGCTGTGTCACACTGTAGATAATGCTCCCAGCAGTACTCACTGCTAGAGCAGTTTTTCAGATCTTACAGTGGTGAAGAAACAAGGGTAGCAGCCTATGAAGGCAGATCAAGAGCCATAACCTGTGGCTTGTTCAGCCAGTGGTGGCTGAAACCGCCATAAAGGCTTGAAACTAGACTCGCTCCAAATAGAGTTGGATAGTACCGTGATTTCAGCAGGGTCAGTGGCTGGAAGGCCATTTGAGTTACGCCCAAAATGCCGGTATGCATCAGTGGAGCTGCCCTTACGTTAGTGATAGCCAGGAACAGGTTAAATCAGCAGGAATAGCCATGAACAGGTTAAATGAGCAGGAATTTCTATTTGTGATGCTGAGTTGTAGAGCTGAATCCTGAATAGCTTGGGATCCTGAATGTGCATCTTGGGGGGTCATGTTATGAATGGGAGTAATATAAACTGATGTGGGTTTAATAAACACACATCACGTCTTTGGAACTGGACTAGAATCAGCAGTCATGCTTCCCTTAGTCTGGGTGCTGCTGAATCTGTGCTAAAATAATTACTTTTCCTTAATGCAGGGAAGTTGTTAGGAAATATCTGAAGATCAGTGTGTGTGATACTAAACACTGTGAGTGTTTATGAAACAACTTAATATTCTAGGAAAGGACATAGTGATGAGAAATAGCTACTGTAGTTAGTAATGTACTGAAGCATCTAATAAAAGGAAATACGTGAATAAGAAATGTTTGCTGTGTGTGACTCTTCTACTGCTCTGGCTCTTGCAGTGTTGTATGCCATTCTGCTAGCTCTTGATTTTTCTGCTACTAAATATTTATACCTATTCTACTAATGAGGGGAAAAATGCAGGAAAAGTAAGTGCTGATGGTGGAATCACTTTTGAGGGTTTAATGTCATACCAGAAGCTTTACTTCGGACCAGCGTGTGGCACAGCATTTCTCAGCCTCAAATGAGCTGCTTTTTAAATTACTTTTATTATGAAGCTTGGTGAAAGATTAAAATCCTGAGTGTGTTCTTAAAAGTTAAGACAGATCCTTAGATTTAAACCTTATTCTTCATGTTCTGTCCTTTCATGTCCAGTGTTTGCTTGGATGTTTGCCAGGGAGGTTTTCAGTTCCCCAGTGAATGTTTGGGTGTTTTTGTTTGGTTTTGTTGCTCTCGAATGTATAGTATAGAAAAACCTAGATTCATACTGAGCTGAGTACTGCTACAAATTAAGCAAAAAAACCCCAAATAAACAAAAAAAAGGGTCCAGCAAGGGTGAAATCTGTGATTCCTGTTTACCAAAGCCATGGTTTGTTTGGGATGCTGTGGGTTATGGGTGTGTATGTTTTACAGGACCTAGCTTTCTGCAAAGCCGAGTAGTCAAATTGAAGGCTCAGCTGCTACAAGCATAGCCAAGTCGGTCATCCCAAATCACTGGCCACTTCTGCAAATTTTAGCCCTGCATGAAATTCTTTTGGTTGGTCTTTTTTTAAAGTTGACATTGATACAGCAAAAACTTAAGAGCCCAATTATGTTTGTTAAGTTGTTGTTTAACGTACTTGGTATGAGTGTTGGTATGAGGAGAGGAAATGCTTAGGGGTGTGACAGAACAGAAAGCATGAGAACAGACCAGGTCACATATGAAAATCTGGTGATGGGGGAGCAGGTGCAGTCCTTAATGTGTTTTCAACTGGTTGTGCTGAGAACTGCTGGACAGTAGGAATATCTCATTGTCTTCTGACACTTTCACAGCTGCAAGCAGCCTAACATGAAAGAATGCTTAAAAAAGAGAAGCTTATTAGCTAAAACACTTCAGATGTTGTGCACCTGTACCATAGTATCTCACACCTGTGTGTAACCCAAGTGCTATTACATAGAGTGTGGAGAGCTTGGACCTTGGATGGCACATGTTTTTCCTGCAAGAGCTGTGTGCTTTGCCAACCAAAGAGCCTCCTGGGCTGTATGTTTAGCCCATTCTCTGTGCTCAGAGAGCTGCTGGATTTCACTCAGCACAGTCTGTTTCAAAGTAACTGGGGAGCTGCCTGAGACTGCCTCTGTGGAACTGGTTGGTGACCAGGATCTTCATGGGCTTCAGTGCATGTGGGGGGTGGGCATTGAGTACTGGTCCTCAGGAATGCGCTTTTGGGAACGTCAGCCCAAAATAACCCCAAACCATGTGTTCTCTTTGGTACTTGCTGTCACGGTCATTCACTAGCATTGATCTCTTTGTTTCTGTTTTAACACAGATTGCTCGTAGATCTTTTCGGCTGGCATATCCATCTCAGGTGCACTTTCCATCCCATTATTTTTGTATCTCTGTCTTGTCACTGTTATTTTCCTCCCCTTCTTTTAGAGTTTTTGTCTGTCAGTCAACTAAACAGGAGTAGCTGTCTTGTCTTTTCTGTTCTTCCTGTTAATTATTTGCATTATCAGTGGTTTTGTATTGCTTTTTCATCTCTTCCATGTGTTACTAAATGGTTTCTGGTTAATTTTAGTGTGGCTTTAATGTTGCATTGATATATTAAAACATAAGATATGGGAAAACAGGGCCTATTTTGAGTTTTAGCTAAATTCAAAAAAGGCAAATATATACTTTTCAACTACATGCTCAAGACTCATAAAGTGGAATAGCCCCACTTCGTAGGATGACTCCAGTGGGTAGATGCTTGCCGGATTGGGGTCCAGTAATTTGCTTAGGAACCCATACTTGTCTGAACAAGACTTAAATGAATCAGTGTTGCTCTGGGGCTTGCCTGAAAATCTGCAATACCTGCAGTGAGTGCCTGCGTGCCTCCTTCCCTACTAATTTTTAATGACTCATTACTCATTATTTCCAAGTTGGTGCAGCACATTCCAGAAGCAAGTCTGAACTACCAGAAAGTGCCTCCAGGATCAGTGGAACTGAAGGATTTTGACCAAAATATGAACAATAATAGAGAAGAGGATCCCTCAAGAAAAACGAGGACAAGAAACCGTGAGGAGGCAGGCCACCTTTTTCTTTACTTTGTATATGACATTGCTTTAAGCTGCAGTATTTGTACCTGTTCTTTCTAAGCTGCCAAAGGAGGCTACTCAAAAAAAATGCACTTTTCAAGAGCCCTGACTTGTAGGTATAGAAACAGTGTTTAAAAAAGAAAGAAGAGGAACAGAATCACTCTTCTTGCCAGCACTGACTGGAAGTTTCCTCTCTTGTGTAAAACTCCACTACAACCTGAGGCTTGGTCACTTGTTTGGGAGGAGGCATTTAGTATCAGAGCCCACTTAGGCTATTTCACTGCTATTTTAAAGAAAATCACAAAAATCTCAACTTTGAAAACTGCAGCACCAATAGTTTAATGGCACCTTACTTCTCTGCAACTGGCATCATGGTTAGAGCTGCCCATGGAGCAGCAGTGGCAGAATCTTGACCTTAGGAGGAGTTTCTGCAGGTGGGCTTGAGTGCTGTGGCACAGCTGGCTTGCTGTGCCATGCTGTGCTGTGCAGACAGCAAGCCACTTGTTCTGCATTGCTCCCTCCAACATATGCAATTTGATGTAGTTCTGGGCTGAGAGAGCAGGGTAACCTGGAAATCACTGGGATGATCTAAAGGGTGAGGAAGCCTGGTCTGAAACTTGAGGCTGGGGATGGTGTTGAGGTGAGGGTTGTAGCAGGGTGATGGTGCCAGAGAGTGGAGGAGCAGGCTGCTGATGCAGCACTCAGCTGTTGCTTCTGCTTGCTTTCTGCGTGCTGGCTCTGGATGGGAAGGAAGAGCTGGGGCAGAGGCTCCGGGGAGGCAGTGAAGGCAGGAGGGGAGAGCTGGGCTCTAGCACGGTCACTCTGCTGTTGTGGAGGTGGAGTGTAACTCAGATGGGCAGATGGAGGGGGAACTGGGGCTGAGCCACTAGTACTGATCCTGTCGTGTGAATAACTTGAAGCAATCCCTCACTCTCCTGTAGAGAGGTGCCAAGGCTGAATAAAAGGTGCAGGTTCAGACTGCCCCCAGCTGATGTGGGCTTTCCTGGCAGAAGCTTGGGGGCTCTGCTGAGACATAGGACTTGAATATTCAGGGTTTGGTGGGTTTTTTGTTGTTGCTTTTAATAAAGCAGAATGTAACATGGTGGGATACCTGGCTGCGAAGGTGGCTTGAATTCATATAAATCCCATTAGATGGTTTCAGTAAGGCTGCTTGTGGGACTTCTTGCATTGTGATTTGGCTTTTGGTTTTTTGTTTTTTTTTTTTGGGGGGGGCGGGGGAGATGCCTGTGAGGCTTGGAAAGTCTTAGGCTTTTTCTTTCAGAAATGCTTAAATAGTTACATTACTGCAGACAACTCTGTCTCTAGAAAAAAAAAATTTGAACAAGTTATTAGTAATCTTTTTGCCAAAGTGCTGCAACAAAGCTGCTCATCATCTGAATCTCCATTGAGCTTCGGGTGTTGTCCACATAGATGAAGATGTTTCAATGGAGATCATTTACTGTAAAAAATTCACGGTTTTGTAATATGCCACTTTTGCTAAAAGTTCTCTGATTTGCCCTTACATTTTAGGTAATCTTTGACAATCTGATGTTGAACCCAGTGTCCCAGTTGTCACATACAATCCGCGAAAATACAGAAAACCTAGCTGAAAAAATGAAGTAAGTAACTTTTTATCCCTGGCCTGAAATGTTGACTTGCTGCTGAATTTGTTAACTTGTTACTTGTGAAAGATAATGCTTGTTGCCTCGGAAAGTCTTGTTATCAAGATGCAGGGAATCTAGATGTAGGAAACTGGGTGTGTAGTGAATGAGGGGTAATATGATTATTTGCCATCTCTTTTCCTCATGTTTGGCCTTTGGAATTTTAATGCTGGATTTGTAATGCCTGTTGATGCCCCAACTTTGAAATGTTGCCTGTGTAATGATACAGCAGAAAATTGGTGGATTGTCTCCTCTTTCCTTCTTTGTCCCAAGGCTCTTAGAAAGCCTGCAGGTCACCAAGCTTGTGAAATCTCTTCAAAGCTGCTTGTTGCTCTAGAAGACATCAGTTAGGGAAGGACTTTGAATTGTTCCTAAATCAGCTGAAAGGCGCTTTGTCTGGTCACTAATCCACTAATCTCCTTTGTTGCCACATCTTGTGGTAATTAAGTCTTTTAAACAAGCAGCTTTTGGATGGCAATTATAAGACCTGCTGCACTTCTTGTGCTCCAGGATTCTGTTTCAAAACTCGGAAAGGACCTGGGAGGAGATGGAGGCCAAAATGAACTCAGAAAATGAAGTGCCAATTCTGAAGACATCAAACAAGGTAAGACCATGCAAACAAGTGACATACTGAAGGCTTTCATCCATGAAAGCTTTGTAAGGAACTAAACCAACAAGCTCTGGCCCTTCTCAAATTGTTTTCTGAAATTTCTAGTCCATTTGCATGTGTTGAACTGCTGTTTTTTTTCTTGCTGTTTGAAGTGTGACTAAGTAAGTTCTGTCAGCTGTTGCATTTCACCAAACTCTTCCCCTCTCCCTTTGTGATTTGTCTTCAAAGACCCAGTCCCTCAACAGATGTTCAAGTTGAGGGTCATTAGGCCTCATTTAAAAATCTACCAAAGCATCACCTACCATGTGGTTGACACAGCCTCAGTTGTAGACAGGTGTTTCTCCTGAATATTTGTTTTCTTCACCTGTAACAGTTTGATAATAGGGCAATAAAAAAGCTTTAGCCCTAGAGTGGTGTTTGTGCTCTTCTTGACCTCTTACTGTTGTTGATGGGGACTGCCAGTAGAGCTTTAAGTACAATAATGGACCCGGTAAATATGGTTAATGCTAAGCATACATATAACGCTGTGCAGGACCTGTGTAGCTCAGTGCTACAGCAGTATATATGTGGCCAGTTGTTTTGTCTGGTGTAGGAGTTGACTTTACAAATATCTTTGTGTATTTGGTATTAAGGAGGATGTGGAGGAGCCTAGCCTTTGTACAGTTAATCTGGCTAGTGTTTCAAATCTAGAAACCACTGTGGCTATGAACTGGGTGGTGGTGTAGCACTTGAAGTGATGCAGAGCAGAGGTCCCTGTGCAAATCCACCTCGATACTGATATTAGCTTTGTCTTTTCTGTTAAACAAGCAAGGTTGGAACTGACTTTGAATCTTCTTGATCAGATAAGGCAGAAGGAGTAAGACTAGATTCCTGTGTCATTGAATACTTTTTTGCTTAATTTTCCATTCTTATGCTTTTGTTTCTAGGAAATCAGTTCTATCCTGAAGGAGCTCAGGAGAGTTCAAAAACAGCTTGAAGGTTGGTCATTTAAAATGTTCTTTTTGTCTCTCAAATGCCAGTAAGTTGCACAAAATAAAATAATGTTCTTGATTTGCCAGTGAAAGCTGGGAAAGGATGTAGAAGTTTAGTTTGTTAGCTCAGTGCTCTTTGCTGAGTGCATATGGAATGAACAGCAGATAGTTCTTGTGCTGCCAATTTTTAAGAAAATTGTTGACTTTTGAAATGTGGAAGCTGTTGCTGTGGAAATGCTTTGTTTGTGGTAATTAGCATATTCCCATAAGATGAACTAGCAAAGGTCTGTTCTGCTGAAATAATATTTAGCAGCTCTTTCAGCCAATAAGCTGTGCTATGCTTTTTGGACTTGAATTTTTTACATAGAGTTCTGTGCAATAGAAAAGGCAAGACAACCTCTTGCATCATCTAGAAGCTTAAGATGTAAAAACATACAGGTGTCATTTTGCACTTCTGCTAAAAGCTTGCCATTTGGCTGCTGTAGTTTGTCTTTTCCAATTTAACCACACGGTTGAGTGTCCTCATAGTTTCAGTTTGGGAGAGATTTTGCTTGCTAAAGCTGCTTAGGCTTGAAGGTACTTATGAAGAAAATATCATGACTAAAACAAATGCTAGTACTGTCTACAGTTCTACTGCCTTCAAAATGAAGGCAGCAACCTTCTGATTAGAAACTCTCCTCAGTGCTGCTAATATGTCTGTGTATGTCTCTTCTTTTCTTCCCCCAGTCATAAATGCTATCATTGACCCTACTGGAAATTTGGATGTAGTTGCCAGTAACAAAGCATCTTCTGCTGCTAAACAATCTACAGCCACTAAAGTCAGGACTGCTAACACTTCTGGGTCTACACTGGAGGCATTGTCCCCAGTACAGATAAGAAACTACATACAGAAATCGAACTGTGGGTCTTCTAGCTTACAAGATTCGAATTTCATTCCAGATGGAGAGAAATATGTGATCTGATACAATATTTTGTATTGCTATCATATTGTAATCTACTGTTGCATTAGTATTGTGTATGAGTGGTTTGTGGACAGTTTGTGTGGAGCAGTTGTTTAGATTGCTAACGTTGCACAAAAAAGAAAAATCTATGCTGTGAGGGTGAATGGAAAGTCTGTGTATGCCTTTTAAACAGGACTAGCACTGTGGAGCAGCACATACTCAGCATAGAGGCAAACTGATTTTTAGAAAATTACTCTTCCAGCGTGCCATAAGGAAACAGGCTTTGCATACACTCCATTCAATACTGCCGAAGCTAAAGTGTTCTTGCATTGGCCTGTTTATAATTATTCAGTTGTAATGTGGCGCAATTTAAAAAAACACTTTTTGGTACTATATTTGTTTTGGTTTTGTTTGATTTTTTTTTTTTTTTTTAAGTGTACAAGTGAAGCATTACAACTCTGTTGGAATCAATATACAAATCCAACAGGATGATTGTGCAATATCTCGGGTTTCATGGAGAAACTCTTTAACTACAGTCGTGTAAGAAGTCCTTTTCAGCGGTCATAAAAAGGCAACTATACTGAAGTTGTGCATCCTTTTTTTTTAGTCCAAAAACCAAAACAAGACAGAATGAACCCTTTGTTTTTCTCTTGGGAAAGTGTAAAAGTTAATAATGGTATGAATGTAAAGACTACTAATACAGTTACTATTTTTGATGATGTTTCGGGCGCAAAGTTTGGGGTTGGTACAAAAAGTCAGATTTTACAGTTTAGCTTGCCAAATAATCATGATCTCGGTACAAATGCTGTCTTTAAGCTGTGCTTTTTTTCCCTTTTTTTTTCTTTTTTAAAATATACAATCTTTTTACAGTGAGCTACAAATGCTTTTGGCTGGGCCAAAGACTTAAGATGTTTGTGATTAGCTAAGAAAAACATCTGTTCCAATGGCTCATGTAATAAACTTAATTGCACAGTTGCTGTGAACTAGGGTTCACTTGACAGCACTGAAAAAATAATGGCTTAAATGTAGCTCTACCTTCACGGCTAGTTCTGTTAGGAAATTTTTTCAGTGCAAAAGTGCTTGAAGACCACCATTCTGTGGTATTCTTCAGAAACTATTCAACAGTGTCAAGCACTTTGTACATTTGGGATTTTTGTCTGGATTTTATTTTTGGTCTGTTATAATCCTAGAAACACTATGTTATGTGCAGTTGCACTGAGCAATTTCTTGTTTAAAAAAAGTTGGGTTTTGTATTCTGTCTTTCTGTTAAATTGCAAAACACTAAGCAATTTTTGTTGCTTTAAGAGCAAAAGTTTTGTTTTAGAGGGGACCTCTTCCAGATGTGTTTGCTCCAAGTTTTTTCTGTCTTGTATTGAATCCTTTTTCATTCTTCCTGGTCAATAAACAGTAATCGGGTAAACAATTTTTTGTAGCTGTGGAGGATACATTTACTGGGAAAGGTGAGCAGATGAGTTCCACTTTGCCCTCATACAGTGTGTAGTTTAACCAGTGAAAATGGTTTCCCAAGCTTGACTGCTTCTCGTGTGCTGACTTTATATTTTGGGGTGCGTAGTGGATTCCTTAGTTAGCCTCAGTAGTTAGCTGAGCTTTTCTGCTAGTATGTTGTAACAATGGGAACCTATTAAAATAATTTAAATAAATAGGGATGCTGACAAAGTGTTTAATCTTACTAGTGAAGACCGTGATTTCTTTCCTGGTGAAGCTAGTGGGAGTTTTCCATCAATTTCAGCAGAAACAGGTTTGATCCCAGAATGGGAGTATACCAACAGGCCATTAGTTTCTTTTGAGTGTGTAAGATGCTGGCTGGTAAACAATAGGTGCAAATATTCTAACAAGATTTTCAGTAGGTTATAAGACTCATCTGCTTGTGTGGAGATGCTCTTCCATGAAGAAATCTGCTGGATTTCACCTAGATGAATGCAGAATAAAAAAAGAATTTGCTATTGATGTTCTTCTGCCTGTAATACATGCACTATCTGAATGTGTTCATTCAGTCGTTTATTCTGATCTGTGTCTTTTCTTGAAATACCTGTGTCCTTGATGAATATCATAAGTGGTGGTATAATTCCTGACATATGAGACACAATTTTTCAAGCCCTTCTTGGTTAGGGTTTGAACCAACTAGGTGCTACCCCAACTCTAGGAGTTGAAGGACCTTCACAGATAAGGTGTTGCTGTTAGTTTCAGTTTTGCTGTAGAGACAAGTGAATTACTCAGACATATGACTCTTTTATTATTACTTGTTGACCATGTTTCCCCATCTTCATGGCTGTGCTCTAGTGGATTTTGTTTCTCTACAATGTGTCCTTGATGGGACTTCTGTTTACTTTCATTTGAAAATTGCTTGCTGCTTCTTTCATTCATGAACACATCAGGGATGGATTTTCTTCCTTGGTTGCTCTGTTCTGAACTCGAGAGAGAGCCCGCAGACACCTTACGTCAACCTGCAAAATATGGTACCTCTTCAAGTGACTAATAAGGATGCAACAGTCGGTGTCTGTTTATAATTTGGAAATGTGTGTGTGAAGGGAGGGGAGTATGCACAGCTTGATTTGTTTTATTTGTGACTCAGCCAAACTATAAAACGCTTCTGTACCCTGACACAACGTTCATCCTTGGATCTTTGCATTTAAAACAGTTTTCCAGTCAATGATGAAATGCAATATATTTTTTATTGTATTCACTGCTTCTGAAGCACACCCCATTTGCACTTGTCTGCTCCAGATAAGCCAAAGAGCTAGCCACCTGACTATTACTCCTTTGTTGATTGTTCATTCTTATAAACAGTACTGTACACAACCATGAAAACATGCCTCTGTGTGACCCCAGTGTGAACCTAACAGATGTGTAGTGGTGTATCTGGGTGGCCCAGGACCAGCGCATGAGATACTTGTTGGCTTCCATGAGCTATGGATGGGCCTTGCGTTGAGTTTGGTACAGGTGACGCTGACCTGTGGGTCACTCTCATACCATATTGCTTTCATGTGTTTTGTGTCTGACTAAAGAAATGTAAGGAAGGGTGGGATTTTCAGTCTTAGGGAAGCAAGTGCTCAGGTCCTTTGGGGTTACTGTATGCCGTGAGCACCTTTCAAAATCCCAGCCCTCAGCTCTTCCACTATACTTGAAAACCATGTTCTCTGCTTAACGCTTTCAAATGTAAAAACCTGTTACTCTGTTCTGATGGCGTGAATGTAAATTCCTGTGAGAATGTGTATGAGCTTTGTGAGCGAGGACCTAAATTGTATCTACAGTGATGTCATGTCATGGTCATGCTCCAGGAGAAAAGAACGTCTGCATAATCTTTGAGTATTTCAGTAAAGGTACAACTAGTGGAATGTTTACATACAGCCTGCTGAAAAAAAGAGGAGAGGAAAAAAAAGCGATAAAGTGTAAAATATTTAAGTGCAAGATTCTACTAGTTTTTTCTTGGTTTGCAGCTCACACTAGCTATTTTTGAAGTTCCGTAAATGTGTATAACTTTTGCAAAGACCAGACAGAACTACCTGTTCACTTTCGATGTGCCCCATGATGAATTGTGCCTATTTCACTCTCTGCTGTTGTTATGCTGCTGATTCTGCTGTTCTGAACTGTTCACTGGATCATTCCATTTGCATGCAACACAAATGCAAGCTGAGCTGTCTGAGAGTAAAGCTGAAACACGTTTGTATAACTTGAATTGATTAATGACTTTCTCTCTTCCACACCCTCTTGAAATGCTGTGTATAATTTTGATTTGTTTCTCCTGCCCTGATTTTTTTTCTGCTTTTGGGGTTTTTTGGGTTTGGTTTTTTTTTTTTTTGAATGGTAACTTATTTTTGTTTGGATTATAGGCAGTATCTGTACATTTTGTTTCAAGGTGATATTGTGGACGTCTTTAAAAGAACAAATTGTTATTTTATATAATTTTATCATAAAGTTGCTCTAATAAATCATTCTTTTATCATGTGACAATGATTTTGGATTTCGTGTGTTAATTTGGGAGGGAGTATGTGTTTGGTGGACTAAATTTTTCAACTGCCTGTTTACAGTGGTGATGAGTACAGTGTAATGAAAGAATTGCCAGCAACTGAAGGCTCACAGTGCAACTGGATCTGTCCTGGTGAGGTGAATGGCTGGGGTAAATCCTTCTCCAGTAGTACAGGAGTCCCATTTCCCCTGCCCCTGCACTTAACAGGATTGAAGTCCCCAAGTCCCCATCACCTGAGGATGGTCTTACTTCTGAGTATGGTATTTAATTTTTAGTACTGTTTTATTTCATTGCCACGATTAACAATGGTAGTTAAATCCGGCCTGGATATGATTGTTCCTTAGCAGGTATGTGTTTCTAGAAAAACATTATTAGAGTCACTCTCTTGCTCTCACCTTATGTGTATATATATGAGTTTATAAGTCTGTGAAACTCTTGATTTTTCCCTTCATTCCATCACTGTCATCCTTCCCTCCTGCAGTTCTGTCTGACCTTTGCATCCTTCCTGGCACTTTTGAAATGACATTATTTCCTCCTTCCCCTCTGCACAGCCTTCAGGTGCCTGCAGCCTCCCCCACCCTGCTTGATGCCATGTGGGACTGCCTCCATGTCCTCTGCCTTAGCACAGCTTCTATAGAAAGTAGAACGTGTGTAGCTGATAAAAACACTGAACTGTTTGCCAGCAGTAACTAAAACACAAAGGGAAAAAAATAATAATATTAGTACCTAATCAGGATCAGTGGGAGACTTACCATTCTTTGGTGACCTTTGCATTAGATGCATGAACATGAGACCTTTTCTGCTTAAAGTCTGAGGGAGGGATTTTGTGTTAAAAAAAAAAAAAAAGTCTTCTGCCTCTCTTAAATTTGCAAGCTTAGTTTGTGTGTGCTGTGTCTGCAGAGGTGGCTTTCTGTGTTCTCTAAAATACAGGGCTGGGTTACACACTTAACCATATTGCCTCTCGGCAGACTTCCCCAGCAGTACTGAGTGGTATTTGAGTTGGGATGCTATGCAAAATGCCCTTTGGAAATCAATAGTGCATCCACTTCATTAATTTTTAACAGTCTGACTGAATAAACATAAGAGGAAGTGAAACTGTGGCCAAAACTGTTTGCAACGTAATGAAAGCTGCTATCTGGCAGAATTTTTAAAAAAAGGATACATGGCAAAAGTAATCATCTCTTCTGTGCATCTTCCTGCTGAGCATTCAGCTGCAATCCTGCCTGGCTCTTCAATGTCCTCATCTGCTTTGGGAAATAGAGCCTGGTTTTCCACATGTGTATAGAAGGGAACACCAGGAAGCATTGCCTTGAGCAGCGTTTGCAGGATCCTTCCTTGGGGCAAAACTTTAAGTCATTGGAGACAGGTTCTCATTTTTTGACATCGTGTGAAGATCTACCAAGAGACCTTCATCTGTTGGGTCCTGCCTACGCGATGGTGTGGGAGGATCATGCCTTTTTCAGTACGGGCATTTGTGGACTGTTCAAAGCCCTGCTGGTCTCAGCTTTTTTCTGGTGAGATGGGGTTGATGTGGGGCAACAGTTGGTGGTTTGGCTGGGGGGTGTGTTGCTTTCCTTAGGAGGGGTACAACCAGTTGGCTACAGCCCTGTGGAGACTTTGAGCACCTGTGCACAGGAGCACACCTGATGTGGTTATCTAGAAAGTGTTTTAATGGATTGGCTGCTTAGGTCTCTGATGTGGGCTGAGCAAGGGAAGCCAAGAAAAGCGAACATAAGAAAAGAGTACTCACTAGGACTCTACCCTGCTTAAGCTTTTTTTTTTTCCTCCTCTGAACAGAAATTACTGAAAATACTGTGCTTGCCAAAATAATTGGTGCCAGAAGAGGCTTGTTCAACAGTAATGCTTCTGCTTCTGTCAACATCCAACTCACAGGAACCATAGGAAGGAGGAAAAAAAAAAAAAAACCCCAAAATGTGGCATCCAGCTGGCACCTGGGGTCACTTTGTGGACAAGGAAATACCCAGAGGCATGGGTGAAATTCCATTTCAGCAAGAGGACCTGTGGCTTTAGCACAGCAGTAACCTTAGCAGGTCACTCTTGGGTGGCATGCTTCTCCCAGGGAATGGATCTCCCTCCTAGCTGCTGATAGCTGGGCAGGTTCAAAGAGGATGGATTATAACGCAGCCCGTAACACACCTTCACTACAGGCAAAGCAACCTCTGTGTAAGCAAGAAAAATGTTGTTTTATCTTCAGGTAGATGTGAGGATAGCAGTTGCATCACACCAGTGGTTTCCTACCTTGCCAGGTACTTTGCAAATTGAAGAGGAAGAGTGTAATTTTTGTAATACAAAGCCAGATATAGTCAAGGCAGACAATATGTACTGAAGCTTTTCCTAATACTTGTAGGTCATCCTACTTCCTAGGTGCGACAGGAGGGTGAGTGCCACCCAAGAGGAGTGACAAGACTGAGACAGCAAAGGAGACTCTGCAGTCACTTGTATACAAATCACTGATTTTTTCTTTTTAAATTGAAATATTTTTCCAAACAAAATATAGCTGACAGCATTTTATTTTCAGTTGAACAAAATTATTCCAAGTAAGTTGAATATTTCAAGTTAAACATTTGAAGTCCATGGTTAGGTATTTTAGTGAATTTACTGAATTTTTTTAAAAGTGGAAATTTAGTAAATCTTTAAAAACATTTCCAAACAAAAGAATCACACTTTTATTTAGACTTTGAAATTTTCTCTAGGCTTGTCGGCTGAAGCACTTCCGAATTC